>JBBPBR010001926.1:854864-956096 GCA_037974775.1 Cicer pinnatifidum | reverse complement strand
CCTAATTGGACAAGAATATGCCTAGGGAGGACGAAAGTAACCTAATTGATCATCCAATGACACAAACACACCTATTGGATGCACAAGATTGGTTAAAAACCCTAATTGGACCAGAATATGCCTAGGGAGGACGAAAATGACCTAAATATTAATTCAATGACACAAACAAACTTATTGGATGCACAAGATTGGTTAAAAACCCTAATTGGACAAGAATAAGCCTAGGGAGGACGAAAATGACGTAATTGATCATCCAATGACACAAACACACCTATTGGATGCACAAGATTGGTTAAAAACCCAAATTGGACAAGAATATGCCTCGGGAGGACGAAAATGACCTAAATATTAATTCAATGAAACAAACAAACTTATTGGATGCTCAAGATCTGTTAAAAACCCTAATTGGACAAGAATAAGCCTAGGGAGGACGAAAATGACCTAATTGATCATCCAATGACACAAACACACCTATTGGATGCACAAGATTGGTTAAAAACCCTAATTGGACAAGAATATGCCTAGGGAGGACGAAAATGACCTAAATATTAATTCAATGAAACAAACAAACTTATTGGATGCACAAGATTGGTTAAAAACCCTAATTGGAGAAGAATAAGCCTAGGGAGGACGAAAATGACCTAATTGATCATCCAATGACACAGACACACCTATTGGAAGCACAAGATTGATAAAAAACCCTAATTGGACAAGAATATGCCTAGGGAGGACGAAAATGACCTAAATGTTAATCCAATGACACAAATGAACTTATTGGATGCACAAGATTGGTTAAAAACCCTAATTGGACAAGAATAAGCCTAGGGAGGACCAATGTGACCTAATTGATCATCCAATGACACAAACACACCTATTGGATGCACAAGATTGGTTAAAAACCCTAATTGGACAAGAATATGCCTAGGGAGGACGAAAATGACCTAAATATTAATTCAATGACACAAACAAACTTATTGGATGCACAAGATTGGTTAAAAACCCTAATTGGACAAGAATAAGCCTAGGGAGGACTAAAATGAGCTAATCGATCATCCAATGACACAAACACACCTATTGGATGAACAAGATTGGTTAAAAACTCTAATTGGACAAGAATATGCCTAGGGAGGACGAAAGTGACCTAATTGATCATCCAATGACACAAACACACCTATTGGATGCACAAGATTGGTTAAAAACCCTAATTGGACAAGAATATGCCTAGGGAGGACGAAAATGACCTAAATATTAATTCAATGACACAAACAAACTTATTGGATGCACAAGATTGGTTAAAAACCCTAATTGGACAAGAATAAGCCTAGGGAGGACTAAAATGAGCTAATTGATCATCCAATGACACAAACACACCTATTGGATGAACAAGATTGGTTAAAAACCCTAATTGGACAAGAATATGCCTTGGGAGGACGAAAGTGACCTAATTGATCATCCAATGACACAAACACACCTATTGGATGCACAAGATTGGTTAAAAACCCTAATTGGACAAGAATATGCCTAGGGAGGACGAAAATGACCTAAATATTAATCCAATGAAACAAACAAACTTATTGGATGCACAAGATTGGTTAAAATCCCTAATTGGACAAGAATTAGCCTAGGGAGGACGAAAATGACCTAATTGATCAACCAATGACACAAACACACCTATTGGATGCACAAGATTGGTTAAAAACCCTAATTGGACAAGAATAAGCCTAGGGAGTACGAATATGACCTAAATGTTAATCCAATGACACAACTCAACTTATTGGATGCACAAGATTGGTTAAAAACCCTAATTGGACAAGAATAAGGCTAGGGAGGACGAAAATGACCTAATTGATCATCCAATGACACAAACACACCTATTGGATGCACAAGATTGGTTAAAAACCCTAATGGGACAAGAATATGCCTAGGGAGGACGAAAGTGACCTAAATGATCATCCAATGACACATACACACCTATTGGATGCACAAGATTGGTTAAAAACCCTAATTGGACAAGAATATGCCTAGGGAGGACGAAAATGACCTAAATATTAATTCAATGACACAAACAAACTTATTGGATGCACAAGATTGGTTAAAAACCCTAATTGGACAAGAATAAGCCTAGGGAGGACTAAAATGAGCTAATTGATCATCCAATGACACAAACACACCTATTGGATGAACAAGATTGGTTAAAAACCCTAATTGGACAAGAATATGCCTTGGGAGGACGAAAGTGACCTAATTGATCATCCAATGACACAAACACACCTATTGGATGCACAAGATTGGTTAAAAACCCTAATTGGACAAGAATATGCCTAGGGAGGACGAAAATGACCTAAATATTAATCCAATGAAACAAACAAACTTATTGGATGCACAAGATTGGTTAAAATCCCTAATTGGACAAGAATTAGCCTAGGGAGGACGAAAATGACCTAATTGATCAACCAATGACACAAACACACCTATTGGATGCACAAGATTGGTTAAAAACCCTAATTGGACAAGAATAAGCCTAGGGAGTACGAATATGACCTAAATGTTAATCCAATGACACAACTCAACTTATTGGATGCACAAGATTGGTTAAAAACCCTAATTGGACAAGAATAAGCCTAGGGAGGACGAAAATGACCTAATTGATCATCCAACGACACAAACACACCTATTGGATGAACAAGATTGGTTAAAAACCCTAATGGGACAAGAATATGCCTAGGGAGGACGAAAGTGACCTAAATGATCATCCAATGACACAAACACACCTATTGGATGCACAAGATTGGTTAAAAACCCTAATTGGACAAGAATATGCCTAGGGAGGACGAAAATGACCTAAATATTAATTCAATGACACAAACAAACTTATTGGATGCACAAGATTGGTTAAAAACCCTAATTGGACAAGAATAAGCCTAGGGAGGACGAAAATGACCTAATTGATCATCCAATGACACAAACACACCTATTGGATGCACAAGATTTGTTAAAAACCCTAATTGGACAAGAATATGCATAGGGAGGACGAATATGACGTAAATGTTAATTCAATGACAAAAATAAACTTATTGGATGCACAACATGGGTTAAAAATCCTAATTGGACAAGAATAAGCCTAGGGAGGACGAAAATGGCCTAATTGATCATCCAATGACATATACACACCTATTGGAAGCACAAGATTGGTTAAAAACCCTAATTAGACAAGAATATGCCTAGGGAGGAAGAAAATGACCTAATTGATAATCCAATGACACAAACACACCTGTTGGATGCACAAGATTGGTTAAAAACCCTAATTGGACAAGAATATGCCTAGGGAGGACGAAAATGACCTAAATATTAATTCAATGAAACAAACAAACTTATTGGATGCACAAGATTGGTTAAAAACCCTAATTGGACAAGAATTAGCCTAGGGAGGACGAAAATGACCTAATTGATCAACCAATGACACAAACACACCTATTGGATGCACAAGATTGGTTAAAAACCCTAATTGGACAAGAATATGCCTAGGGAGGACGAAAATGACCTAAATGTTACTTCAATGACACAAACGAACTTATTGGATGCACAACATTGGTTAAAAACCCTAATTGGACAAGAATAAGCCTAGGGAGGACGAAAATGACCTAATTGATCATCCAATGACACAAACGCACCTATTGGATGCACAAGATTGGTTAAAAACCCTAATTGGACAAGAATAAGCCTAGGGAGGACGAAAATGACCTAATTAATCATCCAATGACACAAACACACCTATTGGATGCACAAGATTGGTTAAAAACCCTAATTGGACAAGAATATGCCTAGGGAGGACGAAAATGACCTAAATATTAATTCAATGACACAAACAAACTTATTGGATGCACAAGATTGGTTGAAAACCCTAATTGGACGAGAATATGCCTAGGGAGGACGAAAATGACCTAAATGTTAATCCAATGACACAAATGAACTTATTGGATGCACAAGATTGGTTAAAAACCCTAATTGGACAAGAATAAGCCTAGGGAGGACGAAAATGACCTAATTGATCATCCAATGACACAAACACACCTATTGGGTGCACAAGATTGGTTAAAAACCCTAATTGGACAAGAATATGCCTACGGATGAGGAAAATGACCTAAATATTAATTCAATGACACAAACAAAGTTATTGGATGCACAAGATTGGTTAAAAACGCTAATTGGACAACAATAAGCCTAGGGAGGACGAAAATTACCTAATTGATCATCCAATGATACAAACACACCTATTGGATGCACAAGATTGGTTAAAAACCCTAATTGGACAAGAATATGCCTAGGGAGGACGAAAATGACCTAAATATTAATTCAATGACACAAACAAACTTATTGGATGCACAAGATTGGTTAAAAACCCTAATTGGACAAGAATAACCCTAGGGAGGACGAAAATGACCTAAATGTTAATCCAATGACACAAACTCACCTATTGGATGCACAAGATGGGTTAAAAACCCTAATTGGACAAGAATAAGCCTAGAGAGGACGAAAATGACCTAATTGATCATCCAATGACACAAACACACCTATTGGATGCACAAGATTGGGTAAAAACCCTTATTGGACAAGAATAAGCCTAGGGAGGACGAAATTGACCTAATTGATCATCCAAAGACACAAACACACCTATTGGATGCACAAGATTGGTTAAAAACCCTAGTTGGACTAGAATATGCCTAGGGAGGACGAAAATGATCTAATTGATCATCCAATGACACAAATGAACTTATTGGATGCACAAGATTGGTTAAAAATCCTAATTGGACAAGAATAAGCCTAGGGAGGACGAAAATGACCTAATTGATCATCCAATGACACAAACACACCTATTGGATGCACAAGATTGGTTAAAAACCCTAATTGGACAAGAATATGCCTAGGGAGGACGAAAATGACCTAAATATTAATTCAATGACACAAACAAACTTATTGGATGCACAAGATTGGTTAAAAACCCTAATTGGACAAGAATAAGCCTAGGGAGGACGAAAATGACCTAATTGATCATCCAATGACACAAACACACCTATTGGATGCACAAGATTGGTTAAAAACCCTAACTGAACAAGAATATGCCTAGGGAGGACGAATATCACCTAAATGTTAATTCAATGACAAAAACGAACTTATTGGATGCACATCATGGGTTAAAAACCCTAATTGGACAAAAATAAGCCTAGGGACGACGAAAATGGCCTAATTGATCATCCAATGACACAAACACACTTATTGGATGCACAAGATTGGTTAAAAACCCTAATTGGACAAGAATATGCCTATGGAAGACGAAAATGACCTAAATGTTAATCCAATGACACAAATGAACTTATTGGATGCACAAGATTGGTTAAAAACCCTAATTGGACAAGAATAAGCCTAGGGAGGACGAAAATGACCTAATTGATCATCAAATGATACAAACACACCTATTGGATGCACAAGATTGGTTAAAAACCCTAATTGGACAAGAATAAGCCTAGGGAGGACGAAAATGACCTAATTGATCATCCAATGACACAAACACACCTATTGGATGCACAAGATTGGTTAAAAACCCTAATTGGACAAGAATAAGCCTACGGAGGACGAAAAATGACCTAATTGATCATCCAATGACACAAACACACCTATTGGATGCACAAGATCGGTTAAAAACCCTAGTTGGACAAAAATATGCCTAGGGAGGACGACAATGACCTAATTGATCATTCAATGACACAAATGAACTTATTGAATGCACAAGATTGGTTAAAAACCCTAATTGGACAAGAATAAGCCTAGGGAGGTCGAAAATGACCTAATTGATCATCCAATAACACAAACACACCTATTGGATGCACAAGATTGGTTAAAAACCCTAATTGGACAAGAATATACCTAGGGAGGACGAAAATGACCGAAATATTAATTCAATGACATTAACAAACTTATTGGATGCACAAGATTGGTTAAAAACTCTAATTGGACAAGAATAAGCCTAGGGAGGACGAAAATGACCTAATTGATCATCCAATGACACAAACACACCTATTGGATGTACAAGATTGGTTAAAAACCCTAATTGGACAAGAATATGCCTAGGGAGGACGAAAATGACCTAATTGATCATCCAATGACACAAACACACCTATTGGATGCACAAGATTGGTTAAAAACCCTAATTGGACAAGAATATGCCTAGGGAGGACGAAAATGACCTAAATATTAATTCAATGACACAAACAAACTTATTGGATGCACAAGATTGGTTAAAAACCTTAATTGGACAAGAATAAGCTTAGGGAGGACAAAAATGACCTAATTGATCATCCAATGACACAACCACACCAATTGGATGCACAAGATTGGTTAAAAACCCTAATTGGACAAGAATATGCCAAGGGAGGACGAAAATGACCTAAATGTTAATCCAATAACACAAATGAACTTATTGGATGCACAAGATTGGTTAAAAACCCTAATTGGACAAAAACATGCCTAGGGAGGACGAAAATGACCTAAATGTTAATCCAATGACACAACTCAACTTATTGGATGCACAAGATTGGTTAAAAACCCTAATTGGACAAGAATAAGCCTAGGGAGGACGAAAATGACCTAATTGATCATCCAATGCACAAACACACCTATTGAATGCACAAGATTGGTTAAAAACCCTAATTGGACAAGAATAAGCCTAGGGAGGACGAAAATGACCTAATTGATCATCTATTGCCACAAACACACCTATTGGATGCACAAGATTGGTTAAAAACCTTAATTGGACAAGAATAAGCCTAGGGAGGACGAAAATAACCTAATTGATCATCCAATGACACAAACACACCTATTGGATGCACAAGATTGGTTAAAAACCCTAATTGGACAAGAATATGCCTAGGGAGGACCAAAATGACCTAAATGTTAATCAAATGACACAAATGAACTTATTGAATGCACAAGATTGGTTAAAAACCGTAATTGGACAAGAATAAGCCTAGGGAGGACGAAAATGACCTAAATGTTAATCCAATGACACAACTCAACTTATTGGATGCACAAGATTGGTTAAAAACCCTAATTGGACAAGAATAAGCCTATGGAGGACGAAAATGACCTAATTGATCATCCAATGACACAAACACACCTATTAGATGCACAAGATTGGTTAAAAACCCTAATTGGACAAGAATAAGCCTAGGGAGGACGTAAATAACCTAATTGATGAACCAATGACACAAACACACCTATTGGATGCACAAGATTGGTTAAAAACCCTAATTGGACAAGAATAAGCCTAGGGAGGACGAAAATGACCTAAATGTTAATCCAATGACACAACTCAACTTATTGGATGCACAAGATTGGTTAAAAACCCTAATTGGACAAGAAAAAGCCTAGGGAGGACGAAAATGACCTAATTGATCATCCAATGACAAAAACACGCCTATTGGATGCACAAGATTGGTTAAAAACCCTAATTGGACAAGAATAAGCCTATGGAGGACGAAAATGACCTAATTGATCATCCAATGACACAAACACACCTATTGGATGCACAAGATTGGTTAAAAACCCTAATTGGACAAGAATAAGCCTAGGGAGGACGAAAATGACCTAAATGTTAATCCAATGACACTACTCAACTTATTGGATGCACAAGATTGGTTAAAAACCCTAATTGGACAAGAATAAGCCTAGGGAGGACGAAAATGACCTAAATGTTAATCCAATGACACAACTCAACTTATTGGATGCACAAGATTGGTTAAAAACCCTAATTGGACAAGAATACGCCTATGGAGGACGAAAATGACCTAATTGATCATCCAATGACACAAACACACCTATTGGATGCACAAGATTGGTTAAAAACCCTAATTGGACAAGAATATGCCTAGGGAGGACGAAAATGACCTAAATATTAATTCAATGACACAAACAAACTTATTGGATGCACAAGATTGGTTAAAAACCCTAATTGGACAAGAATAAGCCTAGGGAGGACGAAAATTACCTAATTGATCATCCATTGCCACAAACACACCTATTGGATGCACAAGATTGTATAAAAACCCTAATTGGACAAGAATATGCCTAGGGAGGACGAAAATGACCTAATTGATCATCCAATGACACAAACACACCTATTGGATGCACAAGATTGGTTAAAAACCCTAATTGGACAAGAATATGCCTAGGGAGGACGAAAATGACCTAAATATTAATTCAATGACACAAACAAACTTATTGGATGCTCAAGATTGGTTAAAAACCCTAATTGGACAAGAATAAGCCTTTGGAGGACGAAAATGACCTAATTGATTATCCAATGACTCAAACGCACCTATTGGAAGCACAAGATTGGTTAAAAACCATAATTGGACAAGAATATGCCTAGGGAGGACGAAAATGACCTAAATGTAAATTCAATGACACAAATGAACTTATTGGATGCACAAGATTGGTTAAAAACCCTAATTGGACAAGAATAAGCCTAGGGAGGACGAAAATGACCTAAATGTTAATCCAATGACACAACTCAACTTATTGGATGCACAAGATTGGTTAAAAACCCTAATTGGACAAGAATAGACCTAGGGAGGACGAAAATGACCTAATTGATCATCCAATGACACAAACACACCTATTGGATGCACAAGATTGGTTAAAAACCCTAATTGGACAAGAATATGCCTAGGGAGGACGAAAATGACCTAATTGATCATCCAATGACACAAACACACCTATTGGATGCACAAGATTGGTTAAAAACCCTAATTGGACCAGAATATGCCTAGGGAGGACGAAAATGACCTAATTGATCATCCATTGCCACAAACACACCTATTGGATGCACAAGATTGGTTAAAAACCCTAATTGGACAAGAATATGCCTAGGGAGGACGAAAATGACCTAATTGATCATCCAATGACAAAAACACACCTATTGGATGCACAAGATTTGTTAAAAACCCTAATTGGAAAAGAATATGCCTAGGGAGGACGAAAATGACCTAAATATTAATTCAATGACATAAACAAACTTGTTGGATGCACAAGATTGGTTAAAAACCCTAATTGGACAAGAATAAGCCTATGGAGGACGAAAATGACCTAATTGATCATCCAATGACACAAACACACCTATTGGATGCACAAGATTGGTTAAAAACCCTAATTGGACAAGAATATGCCTAGGGAGGACGAAAATGACCTAATTGATCATCCAATGACACAAACAGACCTATTGAATGCACAAGATTGGTTAAAAACCCTAATCGGACAAGAATATGCCTAGGTAGGACGAAAATGACCTAATTGATCATCCAATGAAACAAACACACCTATTGGATCCACAAGATTGGTTAAAAACTCTAATTGGACAAGAATAAGCCTAGGGAGGACGAAAATGACCTAAATGTTAATCCAATGACACAACTCAACTTATTGGATGCACAAGATTGGTTAAAAACCCTAATTGGACAAGAATAAGCCTATGGAGGACGAAAATGACCTAATTGATCATCCAATGACACAAACACACCTATTGGATGCACAAGATTGGTTAAAAACCCTAATTGGACAAGAATATGCCTAGGGAGGACGAAAATGACCTAATTGATCATCCAATGACACAAACACACCTATTGGATGCACAAGATTGGTTAAAAACCCTAATTGGACAAGAATATGCCTAGGGAGGACGAAAATGACCTAAATATTAATTCAATTACACAAACAAAGTTATTGGATGCACAAGATTGGTTAAAAACCCTAATTTGACAAGAATAGGCCTAGGGAGGACGTAAATGACCTAATTGATCATCCAATGACACAAACACACCTATTGGATGCACAAGATTGGTTAAAAACCCTAATTGGACAAGAATATGCCTAGGGAGGACGAAAATGACCTAATTGATCATCCAATGACACAAACACACCTATTGGATGCACAAGATTGGTTAAAAACCCTAATTGGACAAGAATATGCCTAGGGAGGACGAAAATGACCTAAATATTAATTCAATGACACAAACAAACTTATTGGATGCACAAGATTGGTTAAAAACCCTAATTGGATAATAATATGCCTAGGGAGGACGAAAATGACCTAATTGATCATCCAATGACACTAATGAACTTATTGGATGCACAAGATTGGTTAAAAACCCTAATTGGACAAGAATAAGCCTAGGGAGGACGAAAATGACCTAATTGATCATCCAATGACACAAACACACCTATTGGATGCACAAGATTGGTTAAAAACCCTAATTGGACAAGAATATGCCTAGGGAGGACGAAAATGACCTAATTGATCATCCAATGACACAAACACACCTATTGGATGCACAAGATTGGTTAAAAACCCTAATTGGACAAGAATAAGCCTAGGGACGATGAAAACGACCTAATTGATCATCCAATGACACAAACACACCTATTGGATGCACAAGATTGGTTAAAAACCCTAATTGGACAAGAATAAGCCTAGGGAGGACGAAAATTACCTAATTGATCATCCAATGACACAAACACACCTATTGGTTGCACAAGATAGGTTAAAAACCCTAATTGGACAAGAATATGCCTAGGGAGGACGAAAATGACCTAATTGATCATGCAATGACACAAACACACCTATTGAATGCACAAGATTGGTTAAAAACCCTAATTGGACAAGAATATGCCTAGGGAGGACGAAAATGACCTAAATATTAATTCAATGACACAAACAAACTTATTGGATGCACAAGATTGGTTAAAAACCCTAATTGGACAAGAATAAGCCTATGGAGGACGAAAATTACCTAATTGATCATCCAATGACACAAAAACACCTATTGGATGCACAAGATTGGTTAAAAACCCTAATTGGACAAGAATAAGCCTAGGGAGGACGAAAATGACCTAATTGATCATCCAATGACACAAACACACGTATTGGATGCACAAGATTGGTTAAAACCCTAACTGGACAAGAATATGCCTAGGGAGGACGAAAGTGACCTAATTTATCATCCAATGACACAAATGAACTAATTGGATGCACAAGATTAGTTAAAAACCCTAATTGGACAAGAATAAGCCTAGGGAGGACGAAAATGACCAAATTGATCATCCAATGACACAAACACAGCTATTGGATGCACAAGATTGGTTAAAAACCCTAATTGGACAAGAATATGCCTAGGGAGGACGAAAATGACCTAAATATTAATTCAATGACACAAACAAACTTATTGGATGCACAACATTGGTTAAAAACCCTAATTGGACAAGAATAAGCTTAGGGAGGACTAAAATGAGCTAATTGATCATCCAATGACACCAACACACCTATTGGAAGCACAAGATTGGTTAAAAACCTAATTGGACAAGAATATGCCTAGGGAGGACGAAAGTGACCTAATTGATCATCCAATGACACAAACACACGTATTGGATGCACAAGATTGGTTAAAAACCCTAATTGGACAAGAATATGCCTAGGGAGGACGAAAATGACCTAAATATTAATTCAATGAAACAAACAAACTTATTGGATGCACAAGATTGGTTAAAATCCCTAATTGGACAAGAATTAGCCTAGGGAGGACGAAAATGACCTAATTGATCAACCAATGACACAAACACACCTATTGGATGCACAAGATTGGTTAAAAACCCTAATTGGACAAGAATATGCCTAGGGAGGACGAAAATGACCTAAATGTTAATTCAATGACACAAACGAACTTATTGGATGCACAACATTGGTTAAAAACCCTAATTGGACAAGAATAAGGCTAGGGAGGACGAAAATGACCTAATTGATCATCCAATGACACAAACGCACCTATTGGATGCAAAAGATTGGTTAAAAACCCTAATTGGACAAGAATAAGCCTAGGGAGGACGAAAATGACCTAATTGATCATCCAATGACACAAACACACCTATTGGATGCACAAGATTGGTTAAAAACCCTAATTGGACAAGAATAAGCCTAGGGAGTACGAATATGACCTAAATGTTAATCCAATGACACAACTCAACTTATTGGATGCACAAGATTGGTTAAAAACCCTAATTGGACAAGAATAAGGCTAGGGAGGACGAAAATGACCTAATTGATCATCCAATGACACAAACACACCTATTGGATGCACAAGATTGGTTAGAAACCCTAATGGGACAAGAATATGCCTAGGGAGAACGAAAGTGACCTAAATGATCATCCAATGACACAAACACACCTATTGGATGCACAAGATTGGTTAAAAACCCTAATTGGACAAGAATATGCCTAGGGAGAACGAAAATGACCTAAATATTAATTCAATGACACAAACAAACTTATTGGATGCATAAGATTGGTTAAAAACCCTAATTGGACAAGAATAAGCCTAGGGAGGACGAAAATGACCTAATTGATCGTCCAATGACACAAACACACCTATTGGATGCACAAGATTGGTTAAAAACCCTAATTGGACAAGAATATGCCTAGGGAGGACGAAAATGACCTAAATATTAATTCAATGACACAAACAAACTTATTGGATGCACAAGATTGGTTAAAAACCCTAATTGGACAAGAATAAGCCTAGGGAGGACGAAAATGACCTAATTGATCATCCAATGACACAAACACACCTATTGGATGCACAAGATTTGTTAAAAACCCTAATTGGACAAGAATATGCCTAGGGAGGACGAATATGACGTAAATGTTAATTCAATGACAAAAATAAACTTATTGGATGCACAACATGGGTTAAAAACCCTAATTGGACAAGAATAAGCCTAGGGAGGGCGAAAATGGCCTAATTGATCATCCAATGACATATACACACCTATTGGAAGCACAAGATTGGTTAAAAACCCTAATTGGACAAGAATAAGCCTAGGGAGGACGAAAATGACCTAATTGATCATCCAATGACACAAACACACCTATTGGATGCACAAGATTGGTTAAAAACCCTAATTAGACAAGAATATGCCTAGGGAAGAAGAAAATGACCTAATTGATAATCCAATGACACAAACACACCTGTTGGATGCACAAGATTGGTTAAAAACCCTAATTGGACAAGAATATGCCTAGGGAGGACGAAAATGACCTAAATATTAATTCAATGAAACAAACAAACTTATTGGATGCACAAGATTGGTTAAAAACCCAAATTGGACAAGAATTAGCCTAGGGAGGCCGAAAATGACCTAATTGATCAACCAATGACACAAACACACCTATTGGATGCACAAGATTGGTTAAAAACCCTAATTGGACAAGAATATGCCTAGGGAAGACGAAAATGACCTAAATGTTAATTCAATGACACAAACGAACTTATTGGATGCACAAGATTGGTTAAAAACCCAAATTGGACAAGAATAAGCCTAGGGAGGACGAAAATGACCTAAATGTTAATCCAATGACACAACTCAACTAATTGGATGCACAAGATTGGTTAAAAACCCTAATTGGACAAGAATAAGCCTATGGAGGACGAAAATGACCTAATTGATCATCCAATGACACAAACACACCTATTGGATGGACAAGATTGGTTAAAAACCCTAATTGGACAAGAATATGCCTAGGGAGGACGAAAATGACCTAATTGATCATCCAATGACACAAACACACCTATTGGATGCACAAGATTGGTTAAAAACCCTAATTGGACAAGAATATGCCTAGGGAGGACGAAAATGACCTAAATATTAATTCAATGACACAAACAAACTTATTGGATGCACAAGATTGGTTAAAAACCCTAATTGGACAAGAATAAGCTTAGGGAGGACGAAAATGACCTAATTGATCATCCAATGACACAAACACACCTATTGGATGCACAAGATTGGTTAAAAATCCTATTTGGACAAGAATATGCCTAGGGAGGACGAATATGACCTAAATGTTAATTCAATGACAAAAACGAACTTATTGGATGCACAACATTGGTTAAAAATCCAAATTGGACAAGAATAAGCCTAGGGAGGACGAAAATGGCCTAATTGATCATCCAATGACACAAACACACCTATTGGATGCACAAGATTGGTTAAAAACCCTAATTGGACAAGAATATGCCTAGGGAGGACGAAAATGACCTCATTGATCATCCAATGACACAAATGAACTTATTGGATGCACAAGATTAGTTAAAAACCCTAATTGGACAAGAATAAGCCTAGGGATGACGAAAATGACCTAATTGATCATCCAATGACACAAACACACCTATTGGATGCACAAGATTCGTTAAAAACCCTAATTGGACAAGAATATGGCTAGGGAGGACGACAATGACCTAATTGATCATCCAATGACACAAACACACCTATTGGATGCACAAGATTGGTTAAAAACCCTAATTGGACAAGAATAAGCCTAGGGAGGACGAAAATGACCTAATTGATCATCCAATGACACAAACACACCTATTGGATGCACAAGATTGGTTAAAAACCCTAATTGGACAAGAATATGCCTAGGGAGGACGAAAATGACCTAATTGATCATCCAATGACACAAATGAACTTATTGGATGCACAAGATTAGTTAAAAACCCTTATTGGAAAAGAATTAGCCTAGGGAGGACGGAAATAACCTAATTGATCATCCAATGACACAAACACACCTATTAGATGCACAAGATTGGTCTAAAACTCTAATTGGACAAGAATATGCCTAGGGAAGACGAAAATGACCTAAATGTTAATCCAATGACACAAATGAACTTATTGGATGCACAAGATTGGTTAAAACCCTAATTGGACAAGAATAAGCCTAGGGAGGACGAAAATGACCTAAATGTTAATCCAATGACACAACTCAACTTATTGGATGCACAAGATTGGTTAAAAACCCTAATTGGGCAAGAATAAGCCTAGGGAGGACGAAAATGACCTAATTGATCATCCAATGACACAAACACACCTATTGGATGCACAAGATTGGTTAAAAACCCTAATTGGACAAGAATAAGCCTAGGGAGGACGAAAATAACCAAATTGATCATCCATTGCCACAAACACACCTATTGGATGCACAAGATTGGTTAAAAACCCTAATTGGACAAGAATATGCCTAGGGAGGACGAAAATGACCTAAATGTAAATCCAATGACACAAATGAACTTATTGGATGCACAAGATTGGTTAAATACCCTAATTGGACAAGAATAAGCCTAGGTAGCACGAAAATGACCTAAATGCTAATCCAATGACAAAACTCAACTTATTGGATGCACAAGATTGGTTAAAAACCCTAATTGGGCAAGAATAAGCCTAGGGAGGACGAAAATGACCTAATTGATCATCCAATGACACAAACACACCTATTGGATGCACAAGATTGGTTAAAAACCCTAATTGGACAAGAATAAGCCTAGGGAGGACGAAAATAACCTAATTGATCATCCAATGACACAAACACACCTATTAGATGCACAAGAAAGGTTAAAAACCCTAATTGGACAAGAATATGCCTAGGGAGGACGAAAATGACCTAAATGTTAATCCAATGACACAAATGAACTTATGGGATGCACAAGATTGGTTAAAAATCCTAATTGGACAAGAATAAGCCGAGGGAGGACGAAAATGACCTAAATGCTAATCCAATGAGACAACTCAACTTATTGGATGCACAAGATTGGTTAAAAACCCTAATTGGGCAAGAATAAGCCTAGGGAGGACGAAAATGACCTAATTGATCATCCAATGACACAAACACACCTATTGGATGCACAAGATTGGTTAAAAACCCTAATTGGACCAGAATAAGCCTAGGGAGGACGAAAATAACCTAAATGTTAATCCAATGACACAACTCAACTTATTGGATGCACAAGATTGGTTAAAAACCCTAATTGGACAAGAATATGCCTAGGGAGGACGAAAATGACCTAAATATTAATTCAATGACACAAACAAACTTATCGGATGCACAAGATTGGTTAAAAACCCTAATTGGACAAGAATAAGCCTAGGGAGGACGAATATGACCTATTTGATCATCCAATGACACAAACACACCTATTGGATGCACAAGATTGGTTAAAAACCCTAATTGGACAAGAATATGCCTAGGGAGGACGAAAATGACCTAAATATTAATTCAATGACACAAACAAACTTATCGGATGCACAAGATTGGTTAAAAACCCTAATTGGACAAGAATAAGCCTAGGCAGGACGAAAATGACCTAAATGTTAATCCAATGACACAAACACACCTATTGGATGCACAAGATTGGTTAAAAACCCTAATTGGACAAGAATATGCCTAGGGAGGACGAAAATGACCAAATTGATCATCCAATGACACAAACACACCTATTGGATGCACAATATCGGTTAAAAACCCTAATTGGACAAGAATAAGCCTAGGGAGGACGAAAATGACCTAATTGATCATCCAATGACACAAACACACCTATTGGATGCACAAGATTGGTTAAAAACCCTAATTGGACAAGAATATGCCTAGGGAGGACGAAAATGACCTAAATATTAATTCAATGACACAAACAAAGTTATTGGATGCCCAAGATTGGTTAAAAACCCTAATTGGACAAGAATAAGCCTAGGGAGGACGAAAATGACCTAATTGATCATCCAATGACACAAACACACCTATTGGAAGCACAAGATTGGTTAAAAACCCTAATTGGACAAGAATATGCCTAGGGAGGACGAAAATGACCTAAATGTTAATCCAATGACACAAATGAACTAATTGGATGCACAAGATTGGTTAAAAACCCTAATTGGACAAGAATAAGCCTAGGGAAGACGAAAATGACCTAATTGATCATCCAATGACACAAACACACCTATTGGATGCACAAGATTGGTTAAAAACCCTAATTGGACAAGAATAAGCCTTGGGAGGACGAAAATGACCTAATTGATCATCCAATGACACAAACACACCTATTGGATGCACAAGATTCGTTAAAAACCCTAATAGGACAAGAATATGCCTAGGGAGGACGAAAATGACCTAATTGATCGTCCAATGACACAAACACACCTATTGGATGCACAAGATTGGTTAAAAACCCTAATTGGACAAGAATATGCCTAGGGAGGACGAAAATGACCTAAATATTAATTCAATGAAACAAACAAACTTATTGGATGCACAAGATTGGTTAAAAACCCTAATTGGACAAGAATAAGCCTAGGGAGGACGAAAATGACCTAATTGATCATCCAATGACACAAACACACCTATTGGATGCACAAGATTGGTTAAAAACCGTAATTGGTCAAGAATAAGCCTAGCGAGGACGAAAATGACCTAATTGATCATCCATTGCCACAAACACACCTATTGGATGCAAAAGATTGGTTAAAAACCCTAATTGGACAAGAATATGACTAGGGAGGACGAAAATGACCTAAATATTAATTCAGGGACACAAACAAAGTTATTGGAAGCACAAGATTGGTTAAAAACCCTAATTGGACAACAATAAGCCTAGGGAGGACGAAAATGACCTAAATGTTAATCCAATGACACAACTCAACTTATTGGATGCACAAGATTGGTTAAAAACCCTAATTGGACAAGAATAAGCCTAGGGAGGACGAAAATGACCTAATTGATCATCCAATGACACAAACACACCTATTGGATGCACAAGATTGGTTAAAAACCATAATTGGACAAGAATAACCCTAGAGAGGACGAAAATGACCTAAATGTTAATCCAATGACACAAATCAACTTATTGGATGCACAAGATTGGTTAAAAACCCTAACTGGACAAAAATAAGCCTAGGGATGACGAAAATGACCTAATTGATCATCCAATGACACAAACACACCTATTTGATGCACAAGATTGGTTAAAAACCCTAATTGAACAAGAATATGCCTAGGGAGGACGAAAATGACCTAAATGTAAATCCAATGACGCAAATGAACTTATTGGATGCACAAGATTGGTTAAAAACCCTAATTGGACAAGAATAAGCCTAGGGAGGACGAAAATGACCTAAATGTTAATCCAATGACACAACTCAACTTATTGGATGCACAAGATTGGTTAAAAACCCTAATTGGACAAGAATAAGCCTAGGGAGGACGAAAATGACCTAATTGATCATCCAATGACACAAACACCCCAATTGGATGCACAGGATTCGTTAAAGACCCTAATTGGACAAGAATATGCCTAGGGAGAACGAAAATGAACTAATTGATCATCCAATGACACAAACACACCTATTGGATGCACAAGATTGGTTAAAAACCCTAATTGGACAAGAATATGCCTAGGGAGGACGAAAATGACCTAAATATTAATTCAATGAAACAAACAAACTTATTGGATGCACAAGATTGGTTAAAAACCCTAATTGGACAAGAATAAGATTAGGGAGGACGAAAATGATCTAATTGATCATCAAATGACACAAACACACCTATTGGATGCACAAGATTGGTTAAAAACCCTAATTGGACAAGAATATGCCTAGGGAGGACGAAAATGACCTAAATATTAATTCAATGAAACAAACAAACTTATTGGATGCACAAGATTGGTTAAAAACCCTAATAGGACAACAATTAGCCTAGGGAGGACGAAAATGACCTAATTGATCAACCAATGACACAAACACACCTATTGGATGCACAAGATTGGTTAAAAACCCTAATTGGACAAGAATATGCCTAGGGAGGACGAAAATGACCTAAATGTTAATTCAATGACACAAACGAACTTATTAGATGCACAACATTGGTTAAAAACCCTAATTGGACAAGAATAAGGCTAGGGAGGACGAAAATGACCTAATTGATCATCCAATGACACAAACACACCTATTGGATGCACAAGATTGGTTAAAAACCGTAATTGGACAAGCATAAGCCTAGGGAGTACGAATATGACCTAAATGTTAATCCAATGACACAACTCAACTTATTGGATGCACAAGATTGGTTAAAAACCCTAATTGGACAAGAATAAGGCTAGGGAGGACGAAAATGACCTAATTGATCATCCAATGACACAAACACACCTATTGGATGCACAATATTTGTTAAAAACCCTAATTGGACAAGAATATGCCTAGGGAGGACGAAAGTGACCTAATTGATCATCCAATGACACAAACACACCTATTGGATGCACAAGATTGGTTAAAAACCCTAATTGGACAAGAATATGCCTAGGGAGGACGAAAATGACCTAAATATTAATTCAATGACACAAACAAACTTATTGGATGCACAAGATTAGTTAAAAACCCAAATTGGACAAGAATAAGCCCAGGGAGGATGAAAATGACCTAATTGATCATCCAATGACACAAACACACCTATTGGATGCACAAGATTGGTTAAAAACCCTAATTGGACAAGAATATGCCTAGGGAGGACGAATATGACGTAAATGTTAATTCAATGACAAAAACGAACTTATTGGATGCACAACATTGGTTAAAAACCCTAATTGGTCAAGAATAAGCCTATGGAGGACGAAAATGGCCTAATTGATCATCCAATGACACAAACACACCTATTGGATGCACAAGATTGGTTAAAAACCCTAATTGGACAAGAATATGCCTAGGGAGGACGAAAATGACCTAAATATTAATTCAATGACACAAACAAACTTATTGGATGCACAAGATTGGTTCAAAACCCTAATTGGACAAGAATAAGCCTAGGGAGGACGAAAATGACCTAAATGTTAAACCAATGACACAAACACACCTATTGGATGCACAAGATTGGTTAAAAACCCTAATTGGACAAGAATAAGCCTAGGGAGGACGAAAATGACCTAATTGATCATCCAATGACACAAACACACCTATTGGATGCACAAGATTGGTTAAAAACCCTAATTGGACAAGAATATGCCTAGGGAGGACGAAAATGACCTAAATTTTAATTCAAGGACACAAACAAAGTTATTGGATGCACAAGATTGGTTAAAAATCCTAATTGGACAAGAATACGCCTAGGGAGGACGAAAATGACCTAAATGTTAATCCAATGACACAACTCAACTTATTGGATGCACAAGATTGGTTAAAAACCCTAATTGGACAAGAATAAGCCTAGGGAGGACGAAAATGACCTAATTGATCATTCAATGACACAAACACACCTATTTGATGCACAAGATTGGTTAAAAACCCTAATTGGACAAGAATATGCCTAGGGTGGATGAAATTGACCTTAATGTTAATCCAATGACACAAATGAGCTTATTGGATGCACAAGATTGGTTAAAAACCCTAATTGGACAAGAATATGCCAAGGGAGGACGAAAATGAACTAAATGTTAATCCAATGACACAACTCAACTTATTGGATGCACAAGATTGGTTAAAAACCCTAATTGGACAAGAATAAGCCTAGGGAGGACGAAAATGACCTAAATGTTAATCCAATGACACAACTCAACTTATTGGATGCACAAGATTGGTTAAAAACCCTAATTGGACAAGAATAAGCCTAGGGAGGACGAAAATGACCTAAATGTTAATCCAATGACACAACTCAACTAATTGGATGCACAAGATTGGTTAAAAACCCTAATTGGACAAGAATAAGCCTATGGAGGACGAAAATGACCTAATTGATCATCCAATGACACAAACACACCTATTGGATGGACAAGATTGGTTAAAAACCCTAATTGGACAAGAATATGCCTAGGGAGGACGAAAATGACCTAATTGATCATCCAATGACACAAACACACCTATTGGATGCACAAGATTGGTTAAAAACCCTAATTGGACAAGAATATGCCTAGGGAGGACGAAAATGACCTAAATATTAATTCAATGACACAAACAAACTTATTGGATGCACAAGATTGGTTAAAAACCCTAATTGGACAAGAATAAGCCTTTGGAGGACGAAAATGACCTAATTGATTATCCAATGACTCAAACACACCTATTGGAAGCACAAGATTGGTTAAAAACCCTAATTGGACAAGAATATACCTAGGGAGGACGAAAATGAGCTAAATATTAATTCAATGACACAAACAAAATTATTGGATGCACAAGATTGGTTAAAAACCCTAATTGGACAAGAATAAGCCTAGGGAGGACGAAAATGACCTAATTGATCATCCAATGACACAAACACACCTATTGGATGCACAAGATTGGTTAAAAACCCTAATTGGACAAGAATATGCCTAGGGAGGACGAAAATGACCTAATTGATCATTGAATGACACAAACACACCTATTGGATGCAAAAGTTTGGTTAAAAACCCTAATTGGACAAGAATATGCCTAGGGAGGACGAATATGACCTAAATGTTAATCCAATAACACAAATGAACTTATTGGATGCACAAGATTGGTTAAAAACCCTAATTCGACAAGAATAAGCCTAGGGAGAACGAAAATGACCTAAATGTTAATTTAATGACACAACTTATTGGATGCACAAGATTGGTTAAAAACCCTAATTGGACAAGAATAAGCCTAGGGAGGACGAAAATAACCTAATTGATCATCCAATGACACAAACACACCTATTGGATGCAAAAGATTGGTTAAAAACCCTAATTGGACAAGATGATGCCTAGGGAGGACTAAAATGACCTAAATATTAATTCAATGGCACAATCAAACTTATTGGATGCACAAGATTGGTTAAAAACCCTAATTGGACAAGAATATGCCTAGGGAGGACGAATATGACCTAAATGTGAATCCAATGACACAAATGATCTTATTGGATGCACAAGATTGGTTAAAAACCCTAATTGGACAAGAATAAGCCTAGGGAGAATGAAAATGACCTAAATGTTAATCCAATGACACAACTCAACTTATTGGATGCACAAGATTGGTTAAAAACCCTAATTGGACAAGAATAAGCCTAGGGAGGACGAAAATGACCTAATTGATCATCCAATGACACAAACACACCTATTGGATGCACAAGATTGGTTAAAAACCCTAATTGGACAAGAATAAGCCTAGGGAGTACGAATATGACCTAAATGTTAATCCAATGACACAACTCAACTTATTGGATGCACAAGATTGGTTAAAAACCCTAATTGGACAAGAATAAGGCTAGGGAGGACGAAAATGACCTAATTGATCATCCAATGACACAAACACACCTATTGGATGCACAAGATTGGTTAAAAACCCTAATGGAACAAGAATATGCCTAGGGAGGACGAAAGTGACCTAAATGATCATCCAATGACACAAACACACCTATTGGATGCACAAGATTGGTTAAAAACCCTAATTGGACAAGAATATGCCTAGGGAGAACGAAAATGACCTAAATATTAATTCAATGACACAAACAAACTTATTGGATGCACAAGATTGGTTAAAAACCCTAATTCGACAAGAATAAGCCTAGGGAGGACGAAAATGACCTAATTGATCATCCAATGACACAAACACACCTATTGGATGCACAAGATTAGTTAAAAACCCTAATTGGACAAGAATATGCCTAGGGAGGACGAAAATGACCTAAATATTAATTCAATGAAACAAACAAACTTATTGGATGCACAAGATTGGTTAAAAACCCTAATTGGACAAGAATTAGCCTAGGGAGGACGAAAATGACCTAATTGATCATCCAATGACACAAACACACCTATTGGATGGACAAGATTGGTTAAAAACCCTAATTGGACAAGAATAAGATTAGGGAGGATGAAAATGACCTAATTGATCATCCAATGACACAAACACACCTATTGGATGCACAAGATTGGTTAAAAACCCTAATTGGACAAGAATAAGCCTAGGGAGGACGAAAATGACCTAAATGTTAATCCAATGACACAACTCAACTTATTGGATGCACAAGATTGGTTAAAACCCCTAATTAGACAAGAATATGCCTAGGGAGGACGAAAATGACCTAATTGATCATCCAATGACACAAACACACCTATTGGATGCACAAGATTGGTTAAAAACCCTAATTGGACAAGAATATGCCTAGGGAGGACGAAAATGACCTAATTGATCATCCAATGACACAAACACACCTATTGGATGCACAAGATTGGTTAAAAACCCTAATTGGACAAGAATATGCCTAGGGAGGATCAAAGTGACCTAATTGATCATCCAATGAGATAAACACACCTATTGGATGCACAAGATTGGTTAAAAACCCTAATTGGACAAGAATATGCCTAGGGAGGACGAAAATGACCTAAATGTGAATCCAATGACACAAATGAACTTATTGGATGCACAAGATTGGTTAAAAACCTAATTGGACATGAATGAGCCTAGGGAGAATGAAAATGACCTAAATGTTAATCCAATGACACAACTCAACTTATTGGATGCACAAGATTGGTTAAAAACCCTAATTGGACAAGAATAAGCCTAGGGAGGACGAAAATGACCTAATTGATCATCCAATGACACAAACACACCTATTGGATGCACAAGATTGGTTAAAAACCCTAGTTGCACAAGAACATGCCTTGGGAGGACGAAAATGACCTAATTGATCATCCAATGACACTAATGAACTTATTGGATGCACAAGATTGGATAAAAACCCTAATTGGACAAGAATAAGCCTAGGGAGGACGAAAATGACCTAATTGATCATCCAATGACACAAACACACCTATTGGATGCACAAGATTGGTTAAAAACCCTAATTGGACAAGAATATGCCTAGGGAGGACGAAAATGACCTAATTGTTCATCCAATGACACAAACACACCAATTGGATGCTCAAGATTGGTTAAAAACCATAATTGGACAAGAATAAGCCTAGGGGGAACGAAAATGACCTAAATGTTAATCCAATGACACAACTCAACTTATTGGATGCACAAGATTGGTTAAAAACCCTAATTGGACAAGAATATGCCTAGGGAGGACGAAAATGACCTAATTGATCATCCAATGACACAAACACACCTATTGGATGCACAAGATTGGTTAAAAACCCTAATTGGACAAGAATAAGCCTAGGGAGGACGAAAATGACCTAAATGTTAATCCAATGACACAACTCAACTTATTGGATGCACAAGATTGGTTAAAAAACCCTAATTGGACAAGAATATGCCTAGGGAGGACAAAAATGACCTAATAGATCATCCAATGAAACAAACACACCTATTGGATGCACAAGATCGGTTTAAATCCCTAATTGGACAAGAATATGCCTAGGGAGGACGAAAATGACCTAATTGATCATCCAATGACACAAACACACCTATTGGATGCACAAGATTGGTTAAAAACCCTAATTGGACAAGAATATGCCTAGGGAGGACGAAAATGACCTAATTGATCATCCAATGACACAAACACACCTATTGGATGCACAAGATTGGTTAAAAACCCTAATTGGACAAGAATAAGCCTAGGGAGGACGTAGATGACCTAATTGATCATCCAATGACACAAACACACCTATTGGATGCACAAGATTGGTTAAAAACCCTAATTGGACAAGAATATGCCTAGGGAGGACGAAAATGACCTAAATATTAATTCAATGACACAAAAACACCTATTGGATGCACAAGATTGGTTAAAAACCCTAATTGGACAAGAATATGCCTAGGGAGGACGAATATGAACTAAATGTTAATCCAATAACACAAATGAACTTATTGGATGCACAATATTGGTTAAAAACCCTAATTGGACAAGAATATGCCTAGGGAGGACTGATATGACCTAAATGTTAATCCAATGACACAAATGTACTTATTGGATGGACAAGATTGGTTAAAAACCCTAATTGGACAAGAATAAGCCTAGGGAGGACGAAAATGACCTAATTGATCATCCAATGACACAAACACACCTATTGGATGCACAAGATTGGTTAAAAACCCTAATTGGACAAGAATAAGCCTAGGGAGGACGAAAATGACCTAATTGATCATCCAATGACACAAACACACCTATTGGATGCACAAGATTGGTTAAAAACCCTAATTGGACAAGAATAAGCCTAGGGAGGACGAAAATGACCTAAATGTTAAGCCAATGACACAAATAAACTTATTGGATGCACAAGATTGGTTAAAAACCCTAATTGGACAAGAATAACACTAGGGAGGACGAAAATGACCTAATTGATCATCCAATGACACCAACACACCTATTGGATGCACAAGATTGGTTAAAAACCCTAATTGGACAAGAATATGCCTAGGGAGGACGAAAATGACCTAAATATTAATTCAATGACACAAACAATGTTATTGGATACACAAGATTGGTTAAAAACCCTAATTGGACAAGAATAAGCCTAGGGAGGACGAAAATGAACTAATTGATCATCAAATGACACAAACACACCTATTGGACGCACAAGATTGGTTAAAAACCCTAATTGCACAAGAATATGCCTAGGGAGGATGAAAGTGACCTAATTTATCATCCAATGACACAAACACACCTATTGGACGCACAAGATTGGTTAAAAACCCTAATTGCACAAGAATATGCCTAGGGAGGATGGAAGTGACCTAATTTATCATCCAATGACACAAATGAACTTATTGGATGCACAAGATTAGTTAAAAACCCTAATTGGACAAGAATAAGCCTAGGGAGGACGAAAATGACCTAAATGTTAATCCAATGACACAACTCAACTTGTTGGATGCACAAGATTGGTTAAAAACGCTAATTGGACCAGAATAAGCCTAGGGAGGACGAAAATGACCTAAATGTTAATCCAATGACACAACTCAACTTCTTGGATGCACAAGATTGGTTAAAAACCCTAATTGGACAAGAATAAGCCTAGGGAGGACGAAAATGACCTAATTGATCATCCAATGACACAAACACACCTATTGGATGCACAAGATTCGTTAAAAACCCTAATTGGACAAGAATATGCCTAGGGAGGACGAAAATGACCTAATTGATCATCCAATGACACAAACACACCTATTGGATGCACAAGATTCGTTAAAAACCCTAATTGGAGAAGAATATGCCTAGGGAGGACGAAAATGACCTAATTGATCATCCAATGACACAAACACACCTATTGGATGCACAAGATTGGTTAAAAACCCTAATTGGACAAGAATATGCCTAGGGAGGACGAAAATGACCTAAATATTAATTCAATGACACAAACAAACTTATTGGATGCACAAGATTGGTTAAAAACCTTAATTGGACAAGAATAATCTTAGGGAGGACAAAAATGACCTAATTGATCATCCAATGACACAACCACACCTATTGGATGCACAAGATTGGTTAAAAACCCTAATTGGACAAGAATATGCCAAGGGAGGACGAAAATGACCTAAATGTTAATCCAATAACACAAATGAACTTATTGGATGCACAAGATTGGTTAAAAACCCTAATTGGACAAAAACATGCCTAGGGAGGATGAAAATGACCTAAATGTTAATCCAATGACACAACTCAACTTATTGGATGCACAAGATTGGTTAAAAACCCTAATTGGACAAGAATAAGCCTAGGGAGGATGAAAATGACCTAATTGATCATCCAATGACACAAACACACCTATTGGATGCACAAGATTCGTTAAAAACCCTAATTGGACAAGAATATGCCTAGGGAGGACGAAAATGACCTAATTGATCATCCAATGACACAAACACACCTATTGGAAGCACAAGATTGGTTTAAAACCTAATTGGACAAGAATATGCCTAGGGAGGACGAAAATGACCTAATTGATCATCCAATGAAACAAACACACCTATTGGATGCACAAGATTGGTTAAAAACCCTAATTGGACAAGAATATGCCTAGGCAGGACGAAAATGACCTAATTAATCATCCAAACACAAACACACCTATTGGATGCACAAGATCGGTTAAAAACCCTAATTGGACAAGAATAAGCCTAGGGAGGACGAATATGACCTAATTGATCATCCAATGACACAAACACACCTATTGGATGCACAAGATTGGTTAAAAACCCTAATTGGACAAGAATAAGCCTAGGGAGGACAAAAATGACCTAATTGATCATCCAATGACACAAACACACCTGTTGGATACACAAGATTGGTTAAAAACCCTAATTGGACAAGAATATGCCTAGGGAGGACGAATATGAGCTAAATGTTAATGCAAAGACAAAAATGAACTTATTGGATGCACAACATTGGTTAAAAACCCTAAATTGGACAAGAATATGCCTTAGGAGGACGAAAATGACCTACATGATCATCCAATGACACAAACATACCTATTGGATGCAAAAGAATGGTTAAAAACCCTAATTGGACAAGAATATGCCTAGGGTGGACGAAAATGACCTAAATGTTAATCCAATGACACAAATGAACTTATCGGATGCACAACATTGGTTAAAAACCCTAATTGAACAAGAGTAAGCCTAGGGAGGACCAAAATGACCTAATTGATAATCCAATAAAACAAACACACCTATTGGATGCACAAGATTGGTTAAAAACCCTAATTCGACAAGAATATGCCTAGGGAGGACGAAAATGACCTAAATGTTAATCCAATGACACAACTGAACTTATTGGATGCACAAGATTGGTTAAAAACCCTAATTGGACAAGAATAAGCCTAGGGAGGACGAAAATGACCTAAATGTTAATCCAATGACACAACTCAACTTATTGGATGCACAAGATTGGTTAAAAACCCTAATTGGACAAGAATATGCCTAGGGAGGACGAAAATGACCTAATTGATCATCCAATGAGACAAACACACCTATTGGATGCACAAGATTCGTTAAAAACCCTAATTGGACAAGAATATGCCTAGGGAGGACGAAAATGACCTAATTGATCATCCAATGACACAAACACACCTATTGGATGCACAAGATTGGTTAAAAACCCTAATTGGACAAGAATATGCCTAGCGAGGATGAAAATCACCTAAATATTAATTCAATGACACAAACACACCTATTGGATGCACAAGATTGGTTAAAAACCCTAATTGGACAAGAATAAGCCTAGGGAGGACGAAAATGACCTAAATGTTAATCCAATGACACAACTCAACTTATTGGATGCACAAGATTGGTTAAAAACCCTAATTGGACAAGAATAAGCCTAGGGAGGACGAAAATGACCTAATTGATCATCCAATGACACAAAAAAACCTATTGGATGCACAAGATTGGTTAAAAACCCTAATTGGACAAGAATAAGCCTAGGGAGGACGAAAATGACCTAATTGATCATCCAATGACACAAACACACCTATTGGATGCACAAGATTGGTTAAAAACCCTAATTGGACAAGAATATGCCTAGGGAGGACGAAAATGACCTAATTGATCATCCAATAACACAAATAAACTTATTGGATGCACAAGATTGGTTAAAAACCCTAATTGGACAAGAATAAGCCTAGGGAGGACGAAAATGACCTAATTGATCATCCAATGACACAAACACACCTATTGGATGCACAAGATTGGTTAAAAACCCTAATTGGACAAGAATATGCCTAGGGAGGACGAAAATGACCTAATTGATCATCCAATGACACAAACACACCTATTGGACGCACAAGATTGGTTAGAAACCCTAATTGGACAAGAATATGCCTAGGGAGGACGAAAATGATCTAAATATTAATTCAGTGACACAAACAAACTCATTGGATGCACAAGATTGGTTAAAAACCCTAATTGGACATTAATAAGCCTAGGGAGGACGAGAATGACCTAATTGATCATCCAATGACACAAATACACCTATTGGAAGCACAAGATTGGTTAAAAACCCTAATTGGACAAGAATAAGCCTAGGGAGGACGAAAATGACCTAATTGATCATCCAATGACACAAACACACCTATTGGATGCACAAGATTGGTTAAAAACCCTAATTGGACAAGAATATGCCTAGGGAGGACGAAAATGACCTAATTGATCATCCAGTGAAACAAACACACCTATTGGATGCACAAGATTGGTTAAGAACCCTAATTGGACAAGAATATGCCTAGGGAGGACGAAAATGATCTAAATATTAATTCAGTGACACAAACAAACTCATTGGATGCACAAAATTGGTTAAAAACCCTAATTGGACATTAATAAGCCTAGGGAGGACGAGAATGACCTAATTGATCATCCAATGACACAAATACACCTATTGGAAGCACAAGATTGGTTAAAAACCCTAATTGGACAAGAATAAGCCTAGGGAGGACGAAAATGACCTAATTGATCATCCAATGACACAAACACACCTATTGGATGCACAAGATTGGTTAAAAACCCTAATTGGACAAGAATATGCCTAGGGAGGACGAAAATGACCTAATTGATCATCCAATGACACAACTAAACTTATTGGATGCACAAGATTGGTTAAAAACCCTAATTGGACAAGAATAAGCCTAGGGAGGACGAAAATGACCTAATTGATCATCCAATGACACAAACACACCTATTGGATGCACAAGATTGGTTAAAAACCCTAATTGGACAAGAATATGCCTAGGGATGACGAAAATGACCTAATTGATCATCCAATGACACAAACACACCTATTGGATGCACAAGATTGGTTAAAAACCATAGTTGGACAAGAATAAGCCTAGGGAGGACGAAAAGACCTAATTGATCATCCAATGACACAAACACACCTATTGGATGCACAAGATTGGTTAAAAACCCTAATTGGACAAGAATATGCCTAGGGAGGACGAAAATGACCTAAATATTAATTCAATGACACAAACAAACTTATTGGATGCACAAGATTGGTTAAAAACCCTATATGGACAAGAATAAGCCTAGGGAGGACGAAAATGACCTAATTGATCATCCAATGACACAAACACAACTATTGGATCCACAAGATTGGTTAAAAACCCTAGTTGGACAAGAACATGCCTACGGAGGACGAAAATGACCTAATTGATCATCCAATGACACTAATGAACTTATTGGATGCACAAGATTTGTTAAAAACCCTAACTAGACAAGAATATGCCTAGGGATGACGAAAATGACCTAATTGATCATCCAATGCCACAAACACACCTATTGGATGCACAAGATTGGTTAAAAACCCTAATTGGACAAGAATATGCCTAGGGAGGACGAATATGACCTAAATGTTAATCCAATAACACAAATGAACTTATTGGATGCACAAGATTGGTTAAAAACCCTAATTGGACAAGAATAAGCCTAGGGAGGACGAAAATGACCTAATTGATCATCCAATGACACAAACACACCTATTGGATGCACAAGATTCGTTCAAAACCCTAATTGGACAAGAATAAGCCTAGGGAGGACGAAAATGACCTAATTGATCATCCAAAGACAGAAACACATCTATTGGATGCACAAGATTGGTTAAAAACCCCAGTTGGACAAGAATATACCTAGGGAGGACGAAAATGACCTAATTGATCATCCAATGACACAAATGAACTTATTGGATGCACAAGATTGGTTAAAAACCCTAATTGGACAAGAATAAGCCTAGGGAGGACGAAAATGACCTAATTGATCATCCAATGACACAAACACACCTATTGGATGCACAAGATTGGTTAAAAACCCTAATTGGACAAGAATATGCCTAGGGAGGACGAAAATGACCTAATTGATCGTCCAATGATACAAACACACCTATTGGATGCACAAGATTGGTTAAAAACCCTAATTGGTCAAGAATAAGCCTTGGCAGGACGAAAATGACCTAATTGATCATCCAATGACACAAACACACATATTGGATGCACAAGATTCGTTAAAAACCCTAATTGGACAAGAATATGCCTAGGGAGGACGAAAATGACCTAATTGATCATCCAATGACACAAACACACCTATTGGAAGCACAAGATTGGTTAAAAACCCTAATTGGACAAGAATATGCCTAGGGAGGACGAAAATGACCATAAATGTTAATCCAATGACACAAATAAACTTATTGGATGCACAAGATTGGTTAAAAACCCTAATTGGACAAGAATAACCCTAGGGAGGACGAAAATGACCTAATTGATCATCCAATGACACCAACACACCTATTGGATGCACAAGATTGGTTAAAAACCCTAATTGGACAAGAATATGCCTAGGGAGGACGAAAATGACCTAAATATTAATTCAATGACACAAACAATGTTATTGGATACACAAGATTGGTTAAAAACCCTAATTGGACAAGAATAAGCCTACGGAGGACGAAAATGAACTAATTGATCATATAATGACACAAACACACCTATTGGATGCACAAGATTGGTTAAAAACCCTAATTGGACAAAAATAAGCCTAGGGAGGACGAAAATGACCTAAATGTTAATCCAATGACACAACTCAACATATTGGATGCACAAGATTGGTTAAAAACCCTAATTGGACAAGAATAAGCCTACGGAGGACGAAAATGACCTAATTGATCATCCAATGACACAAACACACCTATTGGAAGCAAAAGATTGGTTAAAAACCCTAATTGGACAAGAATACGCCAAGGGAGGACGAAAATGACCTAAATGTTAATCCAATGACACAAATGAGCTTATTGGATGCACAAGATTGGTTAAAAACCCTAACTGGACAAGAATAAGCCTAGGGAGGAAGAATATGACCTAAATGTTAATCCAATGACACAACTCAACATATTGGATGCACAAGATTGGTTAAAAACCCTAATTGGACAAGAATAAGCCTAGGGAGGACGAAAATGACCTAAATATTAATTCAATGACAGAAACAAAGTTATTGGATGCACAACATTGGTTAAAAACCCTAATTGGACAAGAATAAGCATAGGGAGGACGAAAATGGCCTAATTGATCATCCAATCACACAAACACACCTATTGGATGCACAAGATTGGTTAAAAACTTTAATTGGACAAGAATATGCCTAGGGAGGACGAAAATGACCTAAATGTTAATCCAATGACACAACTCAACTTATTGGATGCACAAGATTGGTTAAAAACCCTAATTGGACAAGAATAAGCCTACAGAGGACAAAAATGACCTAAATGTTAATCCAATGACACAACTCAACTTATTGGATGCACAAGATTGGTTAAAAACCCTAATTGGACAAGAATAAGCCTAGGGAGGACGAAAATGACCTAATTGATCATCCAATGACACAAATGAGCTTATTGGATGCACAAGATTGGTTAAAAACCCTAATTGGACAAGAATAAGCCTAGGGAGGACGAATATGACCTAAATGTTAATCCAATGACACAACTCAACTTATTGGATTCACAAGATTGGTTAAAAACCCTAATTGGACAAGAATAAGGCTAGGGAGGACGAAAATGACCTAAATATTAATTCAATGACAGAAACAAAGTTATTGGATGCACAACATTGGTTAAAAACCCTAATTGGACAAGAATAAGCATACGGAGGACGAAAATGGCCTAATTGATCATCCAATGACACAAACACACCTATTGGAAGCACAAGATTGGTTAAAAACCCTAATTGGACAAGAATATGCCTAGGGAGGACGAAAATGACCTAAATGTTAATCCAATGACACAAATGAGCTTATTGGATGCACAAGATTGGTTAAAAGCCCTAATTGGACAAAAATAAGCCTAGGGAGGACGAAAATGTCCTAATTGATCATCCAATGACACAAACACACCTATTGGATGCACAAGATTGGTTAAAAACCCTAATTGGACAAGAATATGCCTAGGGAGGACGAAAATGACCTAAATGTTAATCCAATGACACAAATAAACTTATTGGATGCACAAGATTGGTTAAAAACCCTAATTGGACAAGAATAACCCTAGGGAGGACGAAAATGACCTAATTGATCATCCAATGACACAAACACACCTATTGGATGCACAAGATTGGTTAAAAACCCTAATTGGACAAGAATAAGCCTAGGGAGGACGAAAATAACCTAATTGATCATCCAATGACACAAACATACCTATTAGATGCACAAGATTGGTTAAAAACCCTAATTGGACAAGAATATGCCTAGGGAGGACGAAAATGACCTAAATGTTAATCCAATGACACAAATGAACTTATTGGATGCACAAGATTGGTTAAAAACCCTAATTGGACAAGAATAAGCATAGGGAGGACGAAAATGACCTAAATGTTAATCCAATGACACAACTCAACTTATTGGATGCACAAGGTTGGTTAAAAACCCTAATTGGACAAGAATAAGCCTATGGAGGACGAAAATGACCTAATTGATCATCCAATGACACAAACACACCTATTGGATGCACAAGATTGGTTAAAAACCCTAATTGGACAAGAATAAGCCTAGGGAGGACAAAATGACCTAAATGTTAATCCAATGACACAACTCAACTTATTGGATGCACAAGATTGGTTAAAAACCCTAATTGGACAAGAATAAGCCTAGGGAGGACGAAAATGACCTAATTGATCATCCAATGACACAAACACACCTATTGGATGCACAAGATTGGTTAAAAACCTTAATTGGACAAGAATATGCCTAGGGAAGACGAAAATGACCAAAATATTAATTCAATGACACAAACAAACTTATCGGATGCACAAGAATGGTTAAAAACCCTAATTGGACAAGAATAAGCCTAGGGAGGACGAAAATGACCTAATTGATCATCCAATGACACAAACACACCTATTGGATGCACAAGATTGGTTAAAAACCCTAATTGGACAAGAATATGCATGGGGAGGACGAAAAAGACCTAATTGATCATCCACTGACACAAATGAACTTATTGGATGCACAAGATTAGTTAAAAACACTAATTGGACAAGAATAAGCCTAGGGAGGACGAAAATAACCTAATTGATCATCCAATGACACAAACACACCTATTGGATGCACAAGATTGGTCTAAAACTCTAATTGGACAAGAATATGCCTAGGTAGGACGAAAATGACCTAAATGTTAATCCAATGACACAAATGAACTTATTGGATGCACAAGATTGGTTAAAAACCCTAATTGGACAAGAATAAGCCTAGGGAGGACGAAAATGACCTAAATGTTAATCCAATGACACAACTCAACTTATTGGATGCACAAGATTGGTTAAAAACCCTAATTGGGCAAGAATAAGCCTAGGGAGGACGAAAATGACCTAATTGATCATCCAATGACACAAACACACCTATTGGATGCACAAGATTGGTTAAAAACCCTAATTGTACAAGAATAAGCCTAGGGAGGACGAAAACGACCTAAATATTAATTCAATGACACAAACAAACTTATCGGATGCACAAGATTGGTTAAAAACCCTAATTGGACAAGAATAAGCCTACGGAGGACGAAAATCACCTAATTGATCACCCAATGACACAAACACACCTATTGGATGCACAAGATTCGTTAAAAACCCTAATTGGACAAGAATATGCCTAGGGAGGACGAAAATGACCTAATTGATCATCCAATGACACAAACACACCTATTGGATGCACTAGATTGGTTAAACACCCTAATTGGACAAGAATATGCCTAGGGAGGACGAAAATGACCTAATTGATCATCCAATGACACAAACACACCTATTGGATGCACAAGATTGGTTAAAAACCCTAATTGGACAAGAATAAGCCTAGGGAGGACGAAAATGACCTAAATGTTAATCCATTGACACAACTCAACTTATTGGATGCACAAGATTGGTTAAAAACCCTAATTGGACAAGAATAAGCCTAGGGAGGACGAAAATGACCTAAATGTTAATCCAATGACACAACTCAACTTATTGGATGCACAAGATTGGTTAAAAACCCTAATTTGACAAGAATAAGCCTAGGGAGGAAGAAAATGACCTAATTGATCATCCAATGACACAAACACACCTATTGGATGCACAAGATTGGTTAAAAACCCTAATTGGACAAGAATAAGCCTAGGGAGGACGAAAATGAACTAATTGATCATCCAATGACACAAACAAACCTATTGGATGCACAAGATTGGTTAAAAACCCTAATTGAACAAGAATAAGCCTAGGGAGGACGAAAATGACCTAATTGATCATCCAATGACACAAACACACCTATTGGATGCACAAGATTGGTTAAAAACCCTAATTGGACAATAATATGCCTAGGGAGGACGAAAATGACCTAAATATTAATTCAATGACACCAACAAACTTATTGGATGCACAAGATTGGTTAAAAACCCTAATTGGACAAGAATAAGCCTAGGGAGGACGAAAATGACCTAATTGATCATCCAATGACACAAACACACCTATTGGATGCACAAGATTGGTTAAAAACCCTAATTGGACAAGAATAAGCATAGGGAGGACTAAAATGACCTAATTGATCATCCAATGACACAAACACACCTAATGGATGCACAAGATTGGTTAAAAACCCTAATTGGACAAGAATATGCCTAGGGAGGACGAAAATGACCTAAATGTTAATCCAATGACACAAATGAACTTATTGGATGCACAAGATTGGTTAAAAACCCTAATTGGACAAGAATAAGCCTAGGGAGGACGAAAATGACCTAAATGTTAATCCAATGACACAACTCAACTTATTGGATGCAAAAGATTGGTTAAAAACCCTAATTGGACAAGAATAAGCCTATGGAGGGCGAAAATGACCTAATTGATCATCCAATGACACAAACACACCTATTGGATGCACAAGATTGGTTAAAAACCCTAATTGGACAAGAATAAGCCTAGGGAGGACGAAAATGACCTAAATGTTAATCCAATGACACAACTCAACTTATTGGATGCACAAGATTGGTTAAAAACCCTAATTGGACAAGAATAAGCCTAGGGAGGACGAAAATGACCTAATTGATCATCCAATGACACAAACACACCTATTGGATGCACAAGATTGGTTAAAAACCCTAATTGGACAAGAATATGCCTAGGGAGGACGAAAATGACCTAAATATTAATTCAATGACGCAAACAAACTTATCGTATGCACAAGATTGGTTAAAAATCCTAATTGGACAAGAATAAGCCTAGGGAGGACGAAAATGACCTAATTGATCATCCAATGACACAAACACACCTATTGGATGCACAAGATTGGTTAAAAACCCTAATTGGACAAGAATATGCCTAGGGAGGACGAAAATGACCTAAATATTAATTCAATGACACAAACAAACTTATCGGATGCACAAGATTGGTTAAAAACCCTAATTGGACAAGAATATGCCTAGGGAGGACGAAAAGGACCTAATTGATCATCCAATGACACAAACACACCTATTGGATGCACAAGATTGGTTAAAAACTCTAATTGGACAAGAATAAGCCTAGAGAGGACGAAAATGACCTAATTGATCATCCAATGACACAAACACACCTATTGGATGGACAAGATTGGTTAAAAACCCTAATTGGATAGGAATATGCCTAGGGAGGACGAAAATGACCTTATTGATCATCCAATGACACAAACACACCTATTGGATGCACAAGATTGGTTAAAAACTCTAATTGGACAAGAATAAGCCTAAGGAGGACGAAAATGACCTAATTGATCATACAATGACACAAACACACCTATTGGATGCACAAGATTGGTTAAAAACCCTAATTGCACAAGAATAAGCCTAGGGATGACGAAAATGACCTAATTGATCATCCAATGACACAAATGAACTTATTGGATGCACAAGAGTAGTTAAAAACCCTAATTGGACAAGAATAAGCCTAGGGAGGACGAAAATAACCTAATTGATCATCCAATGACACAAACACACCTATTGGATGCACAAGATTGGTCTAAAACTCTAATTGGACAAGAATATGCCTAGGGAGGACGAAAATGACCTAAATGTAAATCCAATGACACAAATGAACTTATTGGATGCACAAGATTAGTTAAAAACCCTAATTGGACAAGAATAAGCCTAGGGAGGAAGAAAATGACCTAAATGTTAATCTAATGACACAACTCAACTTATTGGATGCACAAGATTGGTTAAAAACCCTAATTGGGAAAGAATAAGCCTAGGGAGGACGAAAATGACCTAATTGATTATCCAATGACACAAACACACCTATTGGATGCACAAGATTGGTTAAAAACCCTAATTGGACAAGAATAAGCCTAGGGAGGACGAAAATGACCTAAATGATCATCCAATGACACAAACACACCTATTGGAAGCACAAGATTGGTTAAAAACCCTAATTGGACAAGAATATGCCTAGGGAGGACGAAAATGACCTAAATGTTAATCCAATGACACAAATGAGCTTATTGGATGCACAAGATTGGTTAAAAACCCTAATTGGACAAGAATAAGCGTTGGGAGGACGAATATGACCTAAATGTTAATCCAATGACACAACTCAACTTATTGGATGCACAAGATTGGTTAAAAACCCTAATTGGACAAGAATAAGGCTAGGGAGGACGAAAATGACCTAAATATTAATTCAATGACAGAAACAAAGTTATTGGATGCACAACATTGGTTAAAAACCCTAATTGGACAAGAATAAGCATAGGGAGGACGAAAATGGCCTAATTGATCATCCAATGACACAAACACACCTATTGGATGCACAAGATTGGTTAAAAACCCTAATTGGACAAGAATATGCCTAGGGAGGACGAAAATGACCTAAATGTTAATCCAATGACACAAATAAACTTATTGGATGCACAAGATTGGTTAAAAACCCTAATTGGACAAGAATAACCCTAGGGAGGACGAAAATGACCTAATTGATCATCCAATGACACCAACACACCTATTGGATGCACAAGATTGGTTAAAAACCCTAATTGGACAAGAATATGCCTAGGGAGGACGAAAATGACCTAAATATTAATTCAATGACACAAACAATGTTATTGGATACACAAGATTGGTTAAAAACCCTAATTGGACAAGAATAAGCCTAGGGAGGACGAAAATGAACTAATTGATCATCAAATGACACAAACACACCTATTGGACGCACAAGATTGGTTAAAAACCCTAATTGCACAAGAATATGCCTAGGGAGGATGAAAGTGACCTAATTTATCATCCAATGACACAAACACACCTATTGGACGCACAAGATTGGTTAAAAACCCTATTTGCACAAGAATATGCCTAGGGAGGATGGAAGTGACCTAATTTATCATCCAATGACACAAATGAACTTATTTGATGCACAAGATTAGTTAAAAACCCTAATTGGACAAGAATAAGCCTAGGGAGGACGAAAATGACCTAAATGTTAATCCAATGACACAACTCAACTTGTTGGATGCACAAGATTGGTTAAAAACGCTAATTGGACCAGAATAAGCCTAGGGAGGACGAAAATGACCTAAATGTTAATCCAATGACACAACTCAACTTCTTGGATGCACAAGATTGGTTAAAAACCCTAATTGGACAAGAATAAGCCTAGGGAGGACGAAAATGACCTAATTGATCATCCAATGACACAAACACACCTATTGGATGCACAAGATTCGTTAAAAACCCTAATTGGACAAGAATATGCCTACGGAGGACGAAAATGACCTAATTGATCATCCAATGACACAAACACACCTATTGGAAGCACAAGATTGGTTAAAAACCCTAATTGGACAAGAATATGCCTAGGGAGGACGAAAATGACCTAAATGTTAATCCAGTGACACAAATAAACTTATTGGATGCACAAGATTGGTTAAAAACCCTAATTGGACAAGAATAACCCTAGGGAGGACGAAAATGACCTAATTGATCATCCAACGACACCAACACACCTATTGGATGCACAAGATTGGTTAAAAACCCTAATTGGACAAGAATATGCCTAGGGAGGACGAAAATGACCTAAATATTAATTCAATGACACAAACAATGTTATTGGATACACAAGATTGGTTAAAAACCCTAATTGGACAAGAATAAGCCTAGGGAGGACGAAAATGAACTAATTGATCATCTAATGACACAAACACACCTATTGGATGCACAAGATTGGTTAAAAACCCTAATTGGACAAGAATAAGCCTAGGGAGGACGAAAATGACCTAAATGTTAATCCAATGACACAACTCAACATATTGGATGCACAAGATTGGTTAAAAACCCTAATTGGACAAGAATAAGCCTACGGAGGACGAAAATGACCTAAATGTTAATCCAATGACACAACTCAACTTATTGGATGCACAAGATTGGTTAAAAACCCTAATTGGACAAGAATAAGCCTAGGGAGGACGAAAATGACCTAAATGTTAATCCAATGACACAAATGAGCTTATTGGATGCACAAGATTGGTTAAAAACCCTAACTGGACAAGAATAAGCCTAGGGAGGAAGAATATGACCTAAATGTTAATCCAATGACACAACTCAACATATTGGATGCACAAGATTGGTTAAAAACCCTAATTGGACAAGAATAAGCCTAGGGAGGACGAAAATGACCTAAATATTAATTCAATGACAGAAACAAAGTTATTGGATGCACAACATTGGTTAAAAACCCTAATTGGACAAGAATAAGCATAGGGAGGACGAAAATGGCCTAATTGATCATCCAATGACACAAACACACCTATTGGATGCACAAGATTGGTTAAAAACTCTAATTGGACAAGAATATGCCTAGGGAGGACGAAAATGACCTAAATGTTAATCCAATGACACAACTCAACTTATTGGATGCACAAGATTGGTTAAAAACCCTAATTGGACAAGAATAAGCCTAGGGAGGACGAAAATGACCTAATTGATCATCCAATGACACAAACACACCTATTCGATGCACAAGATTGGTTAAAAACCCTAATTGTACAAGAATAAGTCTAGGGAGGACGAAAATGACCTAATTGATCATCCAATGACACAAACACACCTATTCGATGCACAAGATTGGTTAAAAACCCTAATTGGACAAGAATAAGCCTAGGGAGGACGAAAATGACCTAATTGATCATCCAATGACACAAACACACCTATTGGATGCACAAGATTGGTTAAAAACCCTAATTGGACAAGAATATGACTAGGGAGTACGAAAATGACCTAAATGTTAATCCAATGACACAAATGAACCTATTGGATGCACAAGATTGGTTAAAAACCCTAATTGGTCGAGAATAAGCCTCGGGAGGGCGAAAATGACCTAATTGATCATCCAATGACACAAACACACCTATTGGATGCACAAGATTGGTTAAAAACCCTAATTGGACAAGAATAAGCCTAGGGAGGAAGAAAATGACCTAATTGATCATCCAATGACACAAACGCACCTATTGGATGCACAAGATTGGTTAAAAACCCTAATTGGACAAGAATAAGCCTAGGGAGGACGAAAATGACCTAATTGATCATCCAATGACACAAACACACCTATTGGATGCACAAGATTGGTTAAAAACCCTAATTGGACAAGAATATGCATAGGGAGGACGAAAATAACCTAAATATTAATTGAATGACACAAACAAACTTATTGGATGCACAAGACTGGTTAAAAACCCTAATTGGACAAAAATAAGCCTAGGGAGGACAAAAATGACCTAATTGATCATCCAATGACACAACCACACCTATTGGATGCACAAGATTGGTTAAAAACCCTAATTAAGCAAGAATATGCCAAGGGAGGACGAAAATGACCTAAATGTTAATCCAATAACACAAATGAACTTATTAGATGCACAAGATTGGTTAAAAACCCTAATTGGACAAGAATATGTCTAGGGAGGACGAAAATGACCTAAATGTTAATCCAATGACACAACTCAACTTATTGGATGCACAAGATTGGTTAAAAACCCTAATTGGACAAGAATAAGCCTAGGGAGGACGAAAATGACCTAATTGATCATCCAATGACACAAACACACCTATTGGATGCACAAGATTGGTTAAAAACCCTAATTGGACAAGAATATGCCAGAATATGCCTAGGGAGGACGTAATTGACCTAATTGATCATCCAATGACACAAATGAACTTATTGGATGCACAACTTTGGTTAAAAACCCTAATTGGAAAAGAATATGCCTAGGGAGGACGAAAATGACCTAAATGTTAATCCAATGAAACAAACACACCTATTGGATACACACGATTGGTTAAAAACCCTAATTGGACAAGAATATGCCTAGGGAGGACGAAAATGACCTAAATGTTAATGCAATGACACAAATGAACTTATTGGATGCACAAGATTGGTTAAAAACCCTAATTGGACAAGAATATGCCTAGGGAGGACGAAAATGACCTAAATGTTAATCCAATGACACAAATGAACTTATTGGATGCACAAGATTGGTTAAAAACCCTAATTGGACAAGAATAAGCCTAGGGAGGAGAAAACGACCAAATTGATCATCCAATGCCACAAACACACCTATTGGATGCACAAGATTGGTTAAAAACCCTAATTGGACAAGAATATGCCTAGGGAGGACGAAAATGAGCTAAATAATATTTCAATGACACAAACAAAGTAATTGGATGCACAAGATTGGTTAAAAACCCTAATTGGACAAGAATAAGCCTAGGGAGGACGAAAATGACCTAATTGATCATCCAATGACACAAACACACCTATTGGATGCACAAGATTGGTTAAAAACCCTAATTGGACAAGAATAAGTCTAGGGAGGACGAAAATGACCTAAATATTAATTCATTGACACAAACAAAGTAATTCGATGCACAAGATTGGTTAAAAACCCTAATTGGACAAGAATAAGCCTAGGGAGGACGAAAATGACCTAATTGATCATCCAATGACACAAACACACCTATTGGATGCACAAGATTGGTTAAAAACCCTAATTGGACAAGAATATGCCTAGGGAGGACGAAAATGACCTAAATACTAATTTAATGACATAAACAAAGTTATTGGATGCACAAGATTGGTTAAAAACCCTAATTGGACAAGAATATGCCTAGGGAGGACGAAAATGACCTAATTGATCATCCAATGACACAAACACACCTATTGGATGCACAAGATTGGATAAAAACCCAAATTGGACAAGAATAAGCCTAGGGAGGACGAAAATGACCTAATTGATCATCCATTGCCACAAACACAGCTATTGGATGCAAAAGATTGGTTAAAACCCTAATTGGACAAGAATATGCCTAGGGAGGACGAAAATGACCTAATTGGTCATCCAATGACACAAACACACCTATTGGAGGCACAAGATTGGTTAAAAACCCTAATTGGACAAGAATAAGCCTATGGAGGACGAAAATGACCTAAATGTTAATCCAATGACACAACTCAACTTATTGGATGCACAAGATTGGTTAAAAACCCTAATTGGACAAGAATAAGCCTAGGGAGGACGAAAATGACCTAATTGATCATCCAATGACACAAACACACCTATTGGATGCACAAGATTGGTTAAAAACCCTAATTGGACAAGAATATGCCTAGGGAGGACGAAAATGACCTAAATATTAATTCAATGACATAAACAAACTTATTGGATGCACAAGATTGGTTAAAAACCCTAATTGGACAAGAATAAGCCTAGGGAGGACGAAAATGACCTAATTGATCATCCAATGACACAAACACACCTATTGGATGCACAAGATTGGATAAAAACCCTAATTGGACAAGAATATTCCTAGGGAGGACGAAAATGACCTAAATATTAATTCAATGACATAAACAAACTTATTGGATGCACAAAATTGGTTAAAAACCCTAATTGGACAAGAATGTGCCTAGGGAGGACGAAAATGACCTAATTGATCATCCAATGACACAAACACACCTATTGGATGCACAAGATTGGTTAAAAACCCTAATTGGACAAGAATATGCCTAGGGAGGACGAAAATGACCTAAATATTAATTCAATGACATAAACAAACTTATTGGATGCACAAAATTGGTTAAAAACCCTAATTGGACAAGAATAAGCCTAGGGAGGACGAAAATGACCTAATTGATCATTCAATGACACAAACACACCTATTGGATGCACAAGATTGGTTAAAAACCCTAATTGGACAAGAATATGCCTAGGGAGGACGAAAATGACCTAATTGGTCATCCAATGACACAAACACACCTATTGGATGCACAAGATTCGTTAAAAACCCTAATTGGACAAGAATATGCCTAGGGAGGACGAAAATGACCTAATTGATCATCCAATGACACAAACACACCTATTGGATGCACAAGATTGGTTAAAAACCCTAATTTGACTAGAATAAGCCTAGGGTGGACGAAAATGACCTAATTGATCATCCATTGCCACAAACACACCTAATGGATGCACAAGATTGGTTAAAAACCCTAATTGGACAAGAATATGCCTAGGGAGGACGAAAATGACCTAATTGGTCATCCAATGACACAAACACACCTATTGGATGCACAAGATTGGTTAAAAACCCTAATTGGACAAGAATAAGCCTACGGAGGACGAAAATAACCAAATTGATCATCCAATGACACAAACACACCTATTGGATGCACAAGATTGGTTAAAAACCCTAATTGGACAAGAATATGCCTAGGGAGGACGAAAATGACCTAAATGTTAATCCAATGACACAAATGAACTTATTGGATGCACAAGATTGGTTAAAAACCCTAATTGGACAAGAATAAGCCTAGGGAGGACGAAAATGACCTAAATGTTAATCCAATGACACAACTCAACATATTGGATGCACAAGATTGGTTAAAAACCCTAATTGGACAAGAATAAGCCTACGGAGGACGAAAATGACCTAAATGTTAATCCAATGACACAACTCAACTTATTGGATGCACAAGATTGGTTAAAAACCCTAATTGGACAAGAATAAGCCTAGGGAGGACGAAAATGACCTAATTGATCATCCAATGACACAAACACACCTATTAGAAGCAAAAGATTGGTTAAAAACCCTAATTGGACAAGAATATGCCAAGGGAGGACGAAAATGACCTAAATGTTAATCCAATGACACAAATGAGCTTATTGGATGCACAAGATTGGTTAAAAACCCTAATTGGACAAGAATAAGCATAGGGAGGACGAAAATGACCTAAATGTTAATCCAATGACACAAATGAACTTGTTGGATGCACAAGATTGGTTAAAAACCCTAATTGGACAAGAATAAGCCTAGGGAGGACGAATATGACCTAAATGTTAATCCAATGACACAACTCAACTTATTGGATGCACAAGATTGGTTAAAAACGCTAATTGGACAAGAATAAGCCTAGGGAGGACGAAAATGACCTAATTGATCATCCAATGACACCAACACACCTATTGGATGCACATGATTGGTTAAAAACCCTAATTGGACAAGAATATGCCTAGGGAGGACGAAAGTGACCTAATTGATCATCGAATGACACAAACACACCTATTGGATGCACAAGATGGGTTAAAACCCCTAATTGGACAAGAATATGCCTAGGGAGGACGAAAATGATCTAAATATTAATTCAATGACACAAACAAACTTATTGGATGCACAAGATTGGTTAAAAACCCTAATTGGACAAGAATAAGCCTAGGGAGGACGAAAATGACCTAATTGATCATCCAATGACACAAACACACCTACTGGATGCACAAAATTGGTTAAAAACCCTAATTGGACAAGAATATGCCTAGGGAGGACAAAAATGACCTAAATGTTAATTCAATGACACAACTCAACTTATTGGATGCACAACATTGGTTAAAAACCCTAATTGGACAAGAATAAGCCTACGGAGGACGAAAATGACCTAAATGTTAATCCAATGACACAACTCAACTTATTGGATGCACAAGATTGGTTAAAAACCCTAATTGGACAAGAATAAGCCTAGGGAGGACGAAAATGACCTAATTGATCATCCAATGACACAAACACACCTATTGGAAGCACAAGATTGGTTAAAAACCCTAATTGGACAAGAATATGCCTAGGGGGAGGACGAAAATGACCTAAATGTTAATCCAATGACACAAATGAGCTTATTGGATGCACAAGATTGGTTAAAAACCATAATTGGACAAGAATAAGCCTAGGGAGGACGAAAATGACCTAATTGATCATCCAATGACACAAACACACCTATTGGATGCACAAGATTCGTTAAAAACCCTAATTGGACAAGAATATGCCTAGGGAGGATGAAAATGACCTAATTGATCATCCAATGACACAAACACACCTATTGGAAGCACAAGATTGGTTAAAAACCCTAATTGGACAAGAATATGCCTAGGGAGGACGAAAATGACCTAGATGTTAATCCAATGACACAAATAAACTTATTGGATGCACAAGATTGGTTAAAAACCCTAATTGGACAAGAATAACCCTAGGGAGGACGAAAATGACCTAATTGATCATCCAATGACACCAACACACCTATTGGATGCACAAGATTGGTTAAAAACCCTAATTGGACAAGAATATGCCTAGGGAGGACGAAAATGACCTAAATATTAATTCAATGACACAAACAATGTTATTGGATACACAAGATTGGTTAAAAACCCTAATTGGACAAGAATAAGCCTAGGGAGGACGAAAATGAACTAATTGATCATCTAATGACACAAACACACCTATTGGATTCACAAGATTGGTTAAAAACCCTAATTGGACAAGAATAAGCCTAGGGAGGACGAAAATGACCTAAATGTTAATCCAATGACACAACTCAACATATTGGATGCACAAGATTGGTTAAAAACCCTAATTGGACAAGAATATGCCTAGGGGGAGGACGAAAATGACCTAAATGTTAATCCAATGACACAAATGAGCTTATTGGATGCACAAGATTGGTTAAAAACCATAATTGGACAAGAATAAGCCTAGGGAGGACAAAAATGACCTAATTGATCATCCAATGACACAAACACACCTATTGGATGCACAAGATTCGTTAAAAACCCTAATTGGACAAGAATATGCCTAGGGAGGACGAAAATGACCTAATTGATCATCCAATGACACAAACACACCTATTGGAAGCACAAGATTGGTTAAAAACCCTAATTGGACAAGAATATGCCTAGGGAGGGCAAAAATTACCTAAATGTTAATCCAATGACACAAATAAACTTATTGGATGCACAAGATTGGTTAAAAACCCTAATTGGACAAGAATAACCCTAGGGAGGACGAAAATGACCTAATTGATCATCCAATGACACCAACACACCTATTGGATGCACAAGATTGGTTAAAAACCCTAATTGGACAAGAATATGCCTAGGGAGGACGAAAATGACCTAAATATTAATTCAATGACACAAACAATGTTATTGGATACACAAGATTGGTTAAAAACCCTAATTGGACAAGAATAAGCCTAGGGAGGACGAAAATGAACTAATTGATCATCTAATGACACAAACACACCTATTGGATGCACAAGATTGGTTAAAAACCCTAATTGGACAAGAATAAGCCTAGGGAGGACGAAAATGACCTAAATGTTAATCCAATGACACAACTCAACATATTGGATGCACAAGATTGGTTAAAAACCCTAATTGGACAAGAATAAGCCTACGGAGGACGAAAATGACCTAAATGTTAATCCAATGACACAACTCAACTTATTGGATGCACAAGATTGGTTAAAAACCCTAATTGGACAAGAATAAGCCTAGGGAGGACGAAAATGACCTAAATGTTAATCCAATGACACAAATGAGCTTATTGGATGCACAAGATTGGTTAAAAACCCTAACTGGACAAGAATAAGCCTAGGGAGGAAGAATATGACCTAAATGTTAATCCAATGACACAACTCAACATATTGGATGCACAAGATTGGTTAAAAACCCTAATTGGACAAGAATAAGCCTAGGGAGGACGAAAATGACCTAAATATTAATTCAATGACAGAAACAAAGTTATTGGATGCACAACATTGGTTAAAAACCCTAATTGGACAAGAATAAGCATAGGGAGGACGAATATGGCCTAATTGATCATCCAATGACACAAACACACCTATTGGATGCACAAGATTGGTTAAAAACTCTAGTTGGACAAGAATATGACTAGGGAGGACGAAAATGACCTAAATGTTAATCCAATGACACAACTCAACTTATTGGATGCACAAGATTGGTTAAAAACCCTAATTGGACAAGAATAAGCCTACGGAGGACGAAAATAACCTAAATGTTAATCCAATGACACAACTCAACTTATTGGATGCACAAGATTGGTTAAAAACCCTAATTGGACAAGAATAAGCCTAGGGAGGACGAAAATGACCTAATTGATCATCCAATGACACAAATCAGCTTATTGGATGCACAAGATTGGTTAAAAACCCTAATTGGACAAGAATAAGCCTAGGGAGGACGAATATGACCTAAATGTTAATCCAATGACACAACTCAACTTATTGGATTCACAAGATTGGTTAAAAACCCTAATTGGACAAGAATAAGGCTAGGGAGGACGAAAATGACCTAAATATTAATTCAATGACAGAAACAAAGTTATTGGATGCACAACATTGGTTAAAAACCCTAATTGGACAAGAATAAGCATAGGGAGGACGAAAATGGCCTAATTGATCATCCAATGACACAAACACACCTATTGGATGCACAAGATTGGTTAAAAACTCTAATTGGACAAGAATATGACTAGGGAGGACGAAAATGACCTAAATGTTAATCCAATGACACAACTCAACTTATTGGATGCACAAGATTGGTTAAAAACCCTAATTGGACAAGAATAAGCCTACGGAGGACGAAAATGACCTAAATGTTAATCCAATGACACAACTCAACTTATTGGATGCACAAGATTGGTTAAAAACCCTAATTGGACAAGAATAAGCCTAGGGAGGACGAAAATGACCTAATTGATCATCCAATGACACAAATCAGCTTATTGGATGCACAAGATTGGTTAAAAACCCTAATTGGACAAGAATAAGCCTAGGGAGGACGAATATGACCTAAATGTTAATCCAATGACACAACTCAACTTATTGGATTCACAAGATTGGTTAAAAACCCTAATTGGACAAGAATAAGGCTAGGGAGGACGAAAATGACCTAAATATTAATTCAATGACAGAAACAAAGTTATTGGATGCACAACATTGGTTAAAAACCCTAATTGGACAAGAATAAGCATAGGGAGGACGAAAATGGCCTAATTGATCATCCAATGACACAAACACACCTATTGGATGCACAAGATTGGTTAAAAACCCTAATTGGACAAGAATATGCCTAGGGAGGACGAAAATGACCTAAATGTTAATCCAATGACACAAATAAACTTATTGGATGCACAAGATTGGTTAAAAACCCTAATTGGACAAGAATAACCCTAGGGAGGACGAAAATGACCTAATTGATCATCCAATGACACCAACACACCTATTGGATGCACAAGATTGGTTAAAAACCCTAATTGGACAAGAATATGCCTAGGGAGGACGAAAATGACCTAAATATTAATTCAATGACACAAACAATGTTATTGGATACACAAGATTGGTTAAAAACCCTAATTGGACAAGAATAAGCCTAGGGAGGACGAAAATGAACTAATTGATCATCAAATGACACAAACACACCTATTGGACGCACAAGATTGGTTAAAAACCCTAATTGCACAAGAATATGCCTAGGGAGGATGAAAGTGACCTAATTTATCATCCAATGACACAAACACACCTATTGGACGCACAAGATTGGTTAAAAACCCTAATTGCACAAGAATATGCCTAGGGAGGATGGAAGTGACCTAATTTATCATCCAATGACACAAATGAACTTATTGGATGCACAAGATTAGTTAAAAACCCTAATTGGACAAGAATAAGCCTAGGGAGGACGAAAATGACCTAAATGTTAATCCAATGACACAACTCAACTTGTTGGATGCACAAGATTGGTTAAAAACGCTAATTGGACCAGAATAAGCCTAGGGAGGACGAAAATGACCTAAATGTTAATCCAATGACACAACTCAACTTCTTGGATGCACAAGATTGGTTAAAAACCCTAATTGGACAAGAATAAGCCTAGGGAGGACGAAAATGACCTAATTGATCATCCAATGACACAAACACACCTATTGGATGCACAAGATTCGTTAAAAACCCTAATTGGACAAGAATATGCCTAGGGAGGACGAAAATGACCTAATTGATCATCCAATGACACAAACACACCTATTGGATGCACAAGATTCGTTAAAAACCCTAATTGGAGAAGAATATGCCTAGGGAGGACGAAAATGACCTAATTGATCATCCAATGACACAAACACACCTATTGGATGCACAAGATTGGTTAAAAACCCTAATTGGACAAGAATATGCCTAGGGAGGACGAAAATGACCTAAATATTAATTCAATGACACAAACAAACTTATTGGATGCACAAGATTGGTTAAAAACCTTAATTGGACAAGAATAATCTTAGGGAGGACAAAAATGACCTAATTGATCATCCAATGACACAACCACACCTATTGGATGCACAAGATTGGTTAAAAACCCTAATTGGACAAGAATATGCCAAGGGAGGACGAAAATGACCTAAATGTTAATCCAATAACACAAATGAACTTATTGGATGCACAAGATTGGTTAAAAACCCTAATTGGACAAAAACATGCCTAGGGAGGATGAAAATGACCTAAATGTTAATCCAATGACACAACTCAACTTATTGGATGCACAAGATTGGTTAAAAACCCTAATTGGACAAGAATAAGCCTAGGGAGGATGAAAATGACCTAATTGATCATCCAATGACACAAACACACCTATTGGATGCACAAGATTCGTTAAAAACCCTAATTGGACAAGAATATGCCTAGGGAGGACGAAAATGACCTAATTGATCATCCAATGACACAAACACACCTATTGGAAGCACAAGATTGGTTTAAAACCTAATTGGACAAGAATATGCCTAGGGAGGACGAAAATGACCTAATTGATCATCCAATGAAACAAACACACCTATTGGATGCACAAGATTGGTTAAAAACCCTAATTGGACAAGAATATGCCTAGGCAGGACGAAAATGACCTAATTAATCATCCAAACACAAACACACCTATTGGATGCACAAGATCGGTTAAAAACCCTAATTGGACAAGAATAAGCCTAGGGAGGACGAATATGACCTAATTGATCATCCAATGACACAAACACACCTATTGGATGCACAAGATTGGTTAAAAACCCTAATTGGACAAGAATATGCCTAGGGAGGACGAAAATAACCTAATTGATCATCCAATGACACAAACACACCTATTGGATGCACAAGGTTGGTTAAAAACCCTAATTGGACAAGAATAAGCCTAGGGAGGACGTAAATGACCTAATTGATCATCCAATGACACAAACACACCTATTGGATGCACAAGATTGGTTAAAAACCCTAATTGGACAAGAATATGCCTAGGGAGGACGAAAATGACCTAATTATTAATTCAATGACACAAACAAACCTATTGGATGCACAAGATTGGTTAAAAACCCTAATTGGACAAGAATAAGCCTAGGGAGGACGAAAATGACCTAATTGATCATCCAATGACACAAACACACCTATTGGATGCGCAAAATTGGTTAAAAACCCTAATTGGACAAGAATATGCCTAGGGAGGACGAAAATGACCTAAATATTAATTCAATGACACAAACAAACTTATTGGATGCACAAGATTGGTTAAAAACCCTAATTGGACAAGAATAAGCCTAGGGAGGACGAAAATGACCTAATTGATCATCCAATTACACAAACACACCTATTGGATGCAAAAGATTGGTTAAAAACCCTAATTGGACAAGATAATGCCTAGGGAGGACGAAAATGACCTAAATATTAATTCAATGACACAAACAAACTTATTGGATGCACAAGATTGGTTAAAAACCCTAATTGGACAAGAATAAGCCTAGGGAGGACGAAAATGACCTAATTGATCATCCAGTGACACAAACACACCTATTGGATGCACAAGATTGGTTAAAAACCCTAATTGAACATGAATAAGCCTAGGGAGGACGAAAATGACCTAATTGATCATCCAATGACACAAACACACCTATTGGATGCACAAGATTGGTTAAAAACCCTAATTGGACAAGAATATGCCTAGGGAGGACGAAAATGACCTAAATATTAATTCAATGTCACAAACAAACTTATCGGATGCACAAGATTGGTTAAAAACCCTAATTGGACAAGAATAAGCCTAGGGAGGACGAAAATGACCTAATTGATCATCCAATGACACAAACACACCTATTGGATGCACAAGATTGGTTAAAAACCCTAATTGGACAAGAATATGCCTAGGGAGGACGAAAATGACCTAAATATTAATTCAATGAAACAAACAAACTTATTAGATGCACAAGATTGGTTAAAAACCCTAATTGGACAAGAATATGCCTAGGGAGGACGAAAATGACCTAATTGATCATCCAATGACACAAACACACCTATTGGATGCACAAGATTGGTTAAAAACCCTAATTGGACAAGAATCAGCCTAGGGAAGACGAAAATGACCTAATTGATCATCCAATGCACAAACACACCTATTGGATGCACAAGATTGGTTAAAAACCCTAATTGGACAAGAATAAGCCTAGGGAGGACGAAAATGACCTAATTGATCATCTATTGCCACAAACACACCTATTGGATGCACAAGATTGGTTAAACACCTATTGGATGCACAAGATTGGTTAAAAACCCTAATTGGACAAGAATAAGCCTAGGGACGACGAATATAACCTAATTGATCATCTAATGACACAAACACACCTATTGGATGCACAAGATTGGTTAAAAACCCTAATTGGACAAGAATATGCCTAGGGAGGACGAAAATGACCTAAATGTTAATCCAATGACACAAATGAACTTATTGAATGCACAAGATTGGTTAAAAACCCTAATTGGACAAGAATAAGCCTAGGGAGGACGAAAATGACCTAAATGTTAATCCAATGACACAACTCAACTTATTGGATGCACAAGATTGGTTAAAAACCCTAATTGGACAAGAATAAGCCTATGTAGGACGAAAATGACCTAATTGATCATCCAATGACACAAACACACCTATTGGATGCACAAGATTGGTTAAAAACCCTAATTGGACAAGAATAAGCCTAGGGAGGACGAAAATGACCTAAATGTTAATCCAATGACACAATTAAACTTATTGGATGCACAAGATTGGTTAGAAACCCTAATTGGACAAGAATAAACCTAGGGAGGACGAAAATGACCTAATTGATCATCCAATGACACAAACACACCTATTGGATGCACAAGATTGGTTAAAAACCCTAATTGGACAAGAATATGCCTAGGGAGGACGAAAATGACCTAAATATTAATTCAATGATACAAACAAAGTTATTGGATACACAATATTGGTTAAAAACCCTAATTGGACAAGAATAAGCCTAGGGAGGACGAAAATGACCTAATTGATCATCCAATGACACAAACACACCTATTGGATGCACAAGATTGGTTAAAAACCCTAGTTGGACAAGAATATGCCTAGGGAGGACGAAAATGACCTAATTGATCATCCAATGACACAAATGAAGTTATTGGATGCACAAGATTGGTTAAAAACCCTAATTGGACAAGAATAAGCCTAGGGAGGACGAAAATGACCTAATTGATCATCCAATGACACAAACACACCTATTGGAAGCACAAGATTGGTTAAAAACCCAAATTGGACAAGAATATGCCTAGGGAGGACGAAAATGACCTAAATATTAATTCAATGACACAAACAAACTTATTGGATGCACAAGATTGGTTAAAAACCCTAATTGGACAAGAATAAGCCTAGGGAGGACGAAAATGACCTAATTGATCATCCAATGACACAAACACACCTATTGGATGCACAAGATTGGTTAAAAACCCTAATTGGACAAGAATATGCCTAGGGAGGACGAAAATGACCTAAATATTAATTCAATGACACAAACAAACTTATTGGATGCACAAGATTGGTTAAAAACCCTAATTGGACAAGAATAAGCCTAGGGAGGACGAAAATTACCTAATTGATCATCCATTGCCACAAACACACCTATTGGATGCACAAGATTGTATAAAAACCCTAATTGGACAAGAATATGCCTAGGGAGGACGAAAATGACCTAATTGATCATCCAATGACACAAACACACCTATTGGATGCACAAGATTGGTTAAAAACCCTAATTGGACAAGAATATGCCTAGGGAGGACGAAAATGACCTAAATATTAATTCAATGACATAAACAAACTTGTTGGATGCACAAGATTGGTTAAAAACCCTAATTGGACAAGAATAAGCCTAGGGAGGACGAAAACGACCAAATTGATCATCCATTGCCACAAACACACCTATTGGATGCACAAGATTGGTTAAAAACCCTAATTGGACAAGAATATGCCTAGGGAGGACGAAAATGACCTAATTGATCATCCAATGACACAAACACACCTATTGGATGCACAAGATTGGTTAAAAACCCTAATTGGACAAGAATATGCCTAGGGAGGACGAAAATGACCTAAATATTAATTTAATGACACAAAGAAAGTTATTGGATGCACAAGATTGGTTAAAAACCCTAATTGGACAAGAATAAGCCTAGGGAGGACGTAAATGACCTAATTGATCATCCAATGACACAAACACACCTATTGGATGCACAAGATTGGTTAAAAACCCTAATTGGACAAGAATATGCCTAGGGAGGACGAAAATGACATAAATATTAATTCAATGACACAAACAAACTTATCGGATGCACAAGATTGGTTAAAAACCCTAATTGGACAAGAATAAGCCTAGGGAGGACGAAAATGACCTAAATGTTAATCCAATGACACAACTCAACTTATTGGATGCACAAGATTGGTTAAAAACCCTAATTGGACAAGAATATGCCTAGGGAGGACAAAAATGACCTAAATGTTAATCCAATGACACAAATGAACTTATTGGATGCACAAGATTGGTTAAAAACCCTAATTGGACAAGAATAAGCCTAGGGAGGACGAAAATGACCTAATTGATCATCCAATGACACAAACACACCTATTGGATGCACAAGATTGGTTAAAAACCCTTATTGGACAAGAATATACCTAAGGAAGATCAAAATGACCTAATTGATCATTCAATGACACAAACAAAGTTATTGGATGCACAAGATTGGTTAAAAACCCTAGTTGGACAAGAATATGCCTAGGGAGGACGAAAATGACCTAATTGATCATCCAATGACACAAACACACCTATTGGATGCACAAGATTGGTTAAAAACCCTAATTGGACAAGAATAAGCCTAGGGAGGACGAAAATGACCTATTTGATAATCCAATGACACAAACACACCTATTGGATGCACAAGATTGGTTAAAAACCCTAATTGGACAAGAATATGCCTAGGGAGGACAAAAATGACCTAAATGTTAATCCAATGACACAAATGAACTTATTGGATGCACAAGATTGGTTAAAAACCCTAATTGGACAAGAATAAGCCTAGGGAGGACGAATATGACCTAAATGTTAATCCAATGACACAACTCAACTTATTGGAAGCACAAGATTGGTTAAAAACGCTAATTGGACAAGAATAAGCCTAGGGAGGACGAAAATGACCTAATTGATCATCCAATGACACAAACACACCTATTGGATGCACATGATTGGTTAAAAACCCTAATTGGACAAGAATATGCCTAGGGAGGACGAAAGTGACCTAATTGATCATCCAATGACACAAACACACCTATTGGATGCACAAGATTGGTTAAAACCCCTAATTGGACAAGAATATGCCTAGGGAGGACGAAAATGACCTAAATATTAATTCAATGACACAAACAAACTTATTGGATGCACAAGATTGGTTAAAAACCATAATTGGACAACAATAAGCCTAGGGAGGACAAAAATGACCTAATTGATCATCCAATGACACAAACACACCTACTGGATGCACAAAATTGGTTAAAACCCCTAATTGGACAAGAATATGCCTAGGGAGGACAAAAATGACCTAAATGTTAATTCAATGACACAAACGAACTTATTGGATGCACAACATTGGTTAAAAACCCTAATTGGACAAGGATAAGCCTAGGGAGGACGAAAATCATCTCTTTGATCATCCAATGACACAAATACACCTATTGGAAGCACAAGATTGGTTAAAAACCCTAATTGGACAAGAATATGCCTAGGGAGGACGAAAATGACCTAAATGTTAATCCAATGACACAAATAAACTTATTGGATGCACAAGATTGGTTAAAAACCCTAATTGGACAAGAATAAGCCTAGGGAGGACGAAAATGATCTAATTGATCATCCAATGACACAAACACACCTATTAGATGCACAAGATTGGTTAAAAACCCTAATTGGACAAGAATATGCCTAGGGAGGACGAAAATGACCTAAATATTAATTCAATGACACAAACAAAGTTATTGGATACACAAGATTGGTTAAAAACCCTAACTGGACAAGAATAAGCCTAGGGAGGACGAAAATGACCTAATTGATCATCCAATGACACAAACACACCTATTGGATGCACAAGATTGGTTAAAAACCCTAATTGGACCAGAATAAGCCTAGGGAGGACGAAAATGACCTAAATATTAATTCAATGACATAAACAAACTTATTGGATGCACAAGATTGGTTAAAAACCCTAATTGGACAAGAATAAGCCTAGGAAGGACGAAAATGACCTAATTGATCATCCAATGACACAAACACACCTATTGGATGCACAAGATTGGTTAAAAACCCTAATTGGACAAGAATATGCCTAGGGGGGATGAAAATGACCAAAATATTAATTCAATGACACAAACAAAGTTATTGGATCCACAAGAATGGTTAAAAACCCAATTGGACAATAATAAGCCTAGGGAGGACGAAAATGACCTAATTGATCATCCAATGACACAAACACACCTATTGGATGCACAAGATTGGTTAAAAACCCTAATTGGACAAGAATAAGCCTAGGGAGGAAGAAAATGACCTAATTGATCGTCCAATGACACAAACACACCTATTGGATGCACAAGATTGGTTTAAAACCCTAGTTGGACAAGAATATGCCTAGGGAGGACGAAAATGACCTAATTGATCATCCAATGACACAGATGAACTTATTGGATGCACAAGATTGGTTAAAAACCCTAATTGGACAAGAATAAGCCTAGGGAGGACGAAAATGACCTAATTGATCATCCAATGACACAAACACACCTATTGGATGCACAAGATTGGTTAAAAACCCTAATTGGACAAGAATATGCCTAGGGAGGACGAAAATGACCTAAATATTAATTCAATGACACAAACAAAGTTATTGGATGCACAAGATTGATTAAAAACCCTAATTTGACAAGAATAAGTCTAGGTAGGACGAAAATGACCTAATTGATCATCCAATGACACAAACACACCTATTGGATGCACAAGATTGGTTAAAAACCCTAATTGGACATGAATAAGCCTAGGGACGACGAAAACGACCTAATTGATCATCCATTGACACAAACACACCTATTGGATGAACAAGATTGGTTAAAAACCCTAATTGGACAAGAATAAGCCTAGGGAGGACGAAAATGACCTAATTGATCATCCAATGACACAAACACACCTATTGGATGCACAAGATTGGTTAAAAACCCTAATTGGACAAGAATATGCCTAGGGAGGACGAAAATGACCTAAATATTAATTCAATGACACAAACAAAGTTATTGGATGCACAAGATTGGTTAAAAACCCTAATTGGACAAGAATAAGCCTAGGGAGGACGAAAATGACCTAATTGATCATCCAATGACACAAACACACCTATTGGATGCACAAGATTGGTTAAAAACCCTAATTGGACAAGAATATGCCTAGGGAGGACGAAAATGACCTAAATATTAATTCAATGACACAAACAAAGTTATTGGATGCACAAGATTGGTGAAAAACCCTAATTGGACAAGAATAAGCCTAGGGGGAACGAAAATGACCTAATTGATCATCCAATGACACAAACACACCTATTGGATGCACAAGATTGGTTAAAAACCCTAATTGGACAAGAATATGCCTAGGGAGGACGAAAATGACCTAAATATTAATTCAATGACACAAACAAAGTTATTGGATGCACAAGATTGGTTAAAAACCCTAATTGGACAAGAATAAGCCTAGGGAGGACGAAAATGACCTAATTGATCATCCAATGACACAAACACACCTATTGGATGCACAAGATTGGTTAAAAACCCTAATTGGACAAGAATATGCCTAATGAGGACGAAAATGACCTAAATATTAATTCAACGACACAAACAAAGTTATTGGATGCACAAGATTGGTTAAAAACCCTAATTGGACAAGAATAAGCCTAGGGAGGACGAAAATGACCTAATTGATCATCCAATGACACAAACACACCTATTGGATGCACAAGATTGGTTAAAAACCCTAATTGGACAAGAATATGCATAGGGAGGACGAAAATGACCTAAATAATAATTCAATGACACAAACAAACTTATTGGATGCACAAGATTGGTTAAAAACCCTAATTGGACAAGAATAAGCCTAGGGAGGACGAAAATGACCTAATTGATCATCCAATGACACAAACACACCTATTGGATGCACAAGATTGGTTAAAAACCCTAATTGGATAAGAAGAAGCCTAGGGAGGACGAAAATGACCTAAATGTTAATCCAATGACACAACTCAACTTATTGGATGCACAAGATTGGTTAAAAACCCTAATTGGACAAGAATAAGCCTAGGGAGGACGAAAATGACCTAATTGATCATCCAATGACACAAACACACCTATTGGATGCACAAGATTGGTTAAAAACCCTAATTGGATAAGAATAAGCCTAGGGAGGATGAAAATGACCTAAATGTTAATCCAATGACACAACTCAACTTATTGGATGCACAACATTGGTTAAAAATCCTAATTGGACAAGAATAAGCCTATGGAGGACGAAAATGACCTAATTGATCATCCAATGACACAAATGAACGTATTGGATGCGTAAGATTGGTTAAAAACCCTAATTGCACAAGAATAAGCCTAGGGAGGACGAAAATGACCTAAATGTTAATCCAATGACACAACTCAACTTATTGGATGCACAAGATTGGTTAAAAACCCTAATTGGACAAGAATAAGCCTAGGGAGGACGAAAATGACCTAATTGATCATCCAATGACACAAACACACCTATTGGATTCACAAGATTGGTTAAAAACACTAATTGGACAAGAATAAGTCTATGGGGGACGAAAATGACCTAATTGATCATCCAATGACACAAACACACCTATTGGATGCACAAGATTGGTTAAAAACCCTAATTGGACAAGAATATGCCTAGGGAGGACGAAAATGACCTAAATATTAATTCAATGACACAAACAAACTTATTGGATGCACAAGATTGGTTAAAAACCCTAATTGGACAAGAATATGCCTAGGGAGGATGAAAATAACCTAAATATTAATTCAATAACACAAACAAAGTTATTGGATGCACAAGATAGGTTAAAAACCCTAATTGGACAAGAATAAGCCTAGGGAGAACGAAAATGACCTAAATGTTAATCCAATGACACAACTCAACTTATTGGGATCACAAGATTGGTTAAAAACCCTAATTGGACAAGAATAAGCCTAGGGAGGACGAAAATGACCTAATAGATCATCCAATGATACAAACACTCCTATTGGATGCACAAGATTGGTTAAAAACCCTAGTTGGACAAGAATATGCCTAAGGAGGACAAAAATGACCTAATTGATCATCCAATGACACCAATGAACTTATTGGATGCACAAGATTGGTTAAAAACCCTAATTGGACAAGAATAAGCCTAGGGAGGACGAAAATGACCTAATTGATCATCCAATGACACAAACACACCTATTGGATGCACAAGATTGGTTAAAAACCCTAATTGGACAAGAATATGCCTAGGGAGGACGAAAATGACCTAAATATTAATTCAATGACACAAACAAACTTATTGGATGCACAAGATTGGTTAAAAACCCTAATTGGACAAGAATAAGCCTAGGGAGGACGAAAATGACCTAATTGATCATCAAATGACACAAACACACCTATTGGAAGCACAAGATTGGTTAAAAACCCTAATTGGATAAGAATATGCCTAGGAAGGACGAAAATGACCTAAATGTTAATCCAATGACACAAATGAATTTATTGGATGCACAAGATTGGTTAAAAATCCTAATTGGGCAAGAATAAGCCTAGGGAGGACGAAAATGACCTAATTGATCATCCAATGACACAAACACACCTATTGGATGCACAAGATTGGTTAAAAACCCTAATTGGACAAGAATATGCCTAGGGAGGACGAAAATGACCTAAATATTAATTCAATGACACAATCAAAGTTATTGGATGCACAATATTGGTTAAAAACCCTAATTGGACAAGAATAAGCCTAGGGAGGACGAAAATGACCTAATTGATCATCCAATGACACAAACACACCTATTGGATGCACAAGATTGGTTAAAAACCCTAATTGGACATGAATATGCCTAGGGATGACGAAAATGACCTAAATATTAATTCAATGAAACAAACAAACTTATTGGATGCACAAGATTGGTTAAAAACCCTAATTGGACAAGAATAAGCCCAGGGAGGACGAAAATGACCTAAATGTTAATCCAATGAAACAACTCAACTTATTGGATGCACAAGATTGGTTAAAAACCCTAATTGGCCAAGAATAAGCTTAGGGAGGACGAAAATGACCTAATTGATCATCCAATGACACAAACACACCTATTGGATGCACAAGATTGGTTAAAAACCTTAATTGGACAAGAATATGCCTAGGGAGGACGAAAATGACATAAATATTAATTCAATGAAACAAACAAACTTATTGGATGCACAAGATTGGTTAAAAACCCTAATTGGACAAGAATAAGCCTAGGGAGGACGAAAATGACCTAATTGATCATCCAATGACACAAACACACCTATTGGATGCACAAGATTGGTTAAAAACCCTAATTGGACAAGAATATGCCTAAGGAGGACGAAAATGACCTAAATATTAATTCAATGACAAAAACAAAGTTATTGGATGCACAAGATTGGTTTAGAACCCTAATTGGACAAGCATAAGCCTAGGGAGGACGAAAATGACCTAATTGATCATCCAATGACACAAACACACCTATTGGATGCACAAGATTGGTTAAAAACCCTAATTGGACCAGAATAAGCCTAGGGAGGACGAAAATGACCTAAATGTTAATCCAATGACACAACTCAACTTCTTGGATGCACAAGATTGGTTAAAAACCCTAATTGGACAAGAATAAGCCTAGGGAGGACGAAAATGACCTAATTGATCATCCAATGACACAAAGACACCTATTGGATGCACAAGATTCGTTAAAAACCCTAATTGGACAACAATATGCCTAAGGAGGACGAAAATGACCTAGTTGATCATCCAATGACACAAACACACCTATTGGAAGCACAAGATTGGTTAAATACCCAAATTGGACAAGAATATGCCTAGGGAGGACGAAAATGACCTAAATGTTAATCCAATGACACAAATAAACTTATTGGATGCACAAGATTGGTTAAAAACCCTAATTGGACAAGAATAAGCCTAGGGAGGACGAAAATGACCTAATTGATCATCCAATGACACAAACACACCTATTGGATGCACAAGATTGGTTAAAAACCCTAATTGGACAAGAATATGCCTAGGGAGGACGAAAATGACCTAAATATTAATTCAATGACACAAACAAAGTTATTGGATACACAAGATTGGTTAAAAACCCTAATTGGACAAGAATAAGCCTAGGGAGGACGAAAATGAACTAATTGATCATCCAATGACACAAACACACCTATTGGATGCACAAGATTGGTTAAAAACCCTAATTGGACAAGAATAAGCCTAGGGAGGACGAAAATGACCTAAATGTTAATCCAATGACAGAACTCAACTTATTGGATGGACAAGATTGGTTAAAAACCCTATTTGGACAAGAATAAGCCTACAGAGGACGAAAATGACCTAAATGTTAATCCAATGACACAACTCAACTTATTGGATGCACAAGATTGGTTAAAAACCCTAATTGGACAAAAATAAGCCTAGGGAGGACGAAAATGACCTAATTGATCATCCAATGACACAAACACACCTATTGGAAGCACAAGATTGGTTAAAAACCCTAATTGGACAAGAATAAGCCTAGGGAGGACGAAAATGACCTAATTGATCATCCAATGACACAAACACACGTATTGGAAGCACAATATTTGTTAAAAACCCTAATTGGACAAGAATAAGCCTAGGGAGGACGAAAATGACCTAATTGATCATCCAATGACACAAACACACCTATTGGATGCACAAGATTGGTTAAAAACCCTAATTGGACAAGAATATGCCTAGGGAGGACGAAAATGACCTAATTCATCATCCAATGACACAAACACACCTATTGGATGCACAAGATTGGTTAAAAACCCTAATTGAACAAGAATACGCCTAGGGAGGACGAAAATGATCTAAATATTAATTCAATGACACAACTCAACTTATTGGATGCACAAGATTGGTTAAAAACCCTAATTGGACAAGAATATGCCTAGGGAGGACGGATATGACCTAAATGTTAATCCAATGACACAAATGAACTTATTGGATGCACAAGATTGGTTAAAAACCCTAATTGGACAAGAATAAGCCTAGGGAGGACGAAAATGACCTAATTAATCATCCAATGACACTAATGAACTTATTGGATGCACAAGATTGGTTAAAAACCCTAATTGGACAAGAATAAGCCTAGGGCGGACGAAAATGACCTAATTGATCATCCAATGACACAAACACACCTATTGGATGCACAAGATTGGTTAAAAACCCTAATTGGACAAGAATAAGCCAAGGGAGGACGAAAATGACCTAATTGATCATCCAATGACACAAACACACCTATTGGATGCACAAGATTGGTTAAAAACCCTAATTCGACAAGAATAAGCCTAGGGAGGACGAAAATGACCTAATTGATCATCCAATGACACAAACACACCTATTGGATGCACAAGATTGGTTAAAAACCCTAATTGGACAAGAATATGCCTAGGGAGGACGAAAATGACCTACTTGATCATCCAATGACTCAAACACACCTATTGGATGCACAAGATTGGTTAAAAACCCTAATTGGACAAGAATAAGCCTAGGGAGGACGAAAATAACCTAATTGAGCATCCAATGACACAAACACACCTATTGGATGCAAAAGATTCGTTAAAAACCCTAATTGGACAAGAATATGCCAAGGGAGGACGAAAATGACCTAATTGATCATCCAATGACACAAACACACCTATTGGATGCACAAGATTGGTTAAAAACCCTAATTGGACAAGAATATGCCTAGGGATGACGAATATGACCTAAATGTTAATCCAATAACACAAATGAACTTATTGGATGCACAAGATTGGTTAAAAACCCTAATTGGACAAGAATAAGCCTAGGGAGAACGAAAATGACCTAAATGTTAATCCAATGACACAACTCAACTTATTGGATGCACAAGATTGGTTAAAAACCCTAATTGGAAAAGAATAAGCCTAGGGAGAACGAAAATGACCTAAATATTAATTTAATGACACAAACAAAGTTATTGGATACACAAGATTGGTTAAAAACCCTAATTGGACAAGAATAAGCCTAGGGAGGACGAAAATGACCTAATTGATCATCCAATGACACAAACACACCTATTGGATGCACAAGATTGGTTAAAAACCCTAATTGGACAAGAATATGCCTAGGGAGGACGAAAATGACCTAATTGATCATCAAATGACACAAACACACCTATTGGAAGCACAAGATTGGTTAAAAACCCTAATTGGAAAAGAATATGCCTAGGAAGGACGAAAATGACCTAAATGTTAATCCAATGACACAAATGAACGTATTGGATGCAAAAGATTGGTTAAAAACCCTAATTGGACTAGAATAAGCCTAGGGAGGGCGAAAATGACCTAATTGATCATCCAATGACACAAACACACCTATTGGATGCACAAGATTGGTTAAAAACCCTAATTGGACAAGAATATGCCTAGGGAGGACGAAAATGACCTAAATATTAATTCAATGACACAAACAAAGTTATTGGATACACAAGATTGGTTAAAAACCCTAATTGGACAGGAATAAGCCTAGGGAGGATGAAAATGACCTAATTGATCATCCAATGTCACAAACACACCTATTGGATGCACAAGATTGGTTAAAAACCCTAATTGGACAAGAATATGCCTAGGGAGGACGAAAATGACCTAATTGATCATCCAATGACACAAACACACCTATTGGATGCACAAGATTGGTTAAAAACATTAATTGGACAAGAATATTCCTTGGGAGGACGAAAATGACCTAAATATTAATTCAATGACACAAACAAACTTATCAGATGCAGAAGATTGGTTAAAAACACTAATTGGACAAGAATAAGCCTAGGGAGGACGAAAATGACCTAATTGATCATCCAATGACACAAACACACCTATTGGATGCACAAGATTGGTTAAAAACCCTAATTGGACAAGAATATGCCTAGGGAGGACGAAAATGACCTAAATGTTAATCCAATGACACAAATGAACTTATTGGATGCACAAGATTGGTTAAAAACCCTAATTGGACAAGAGTAAACATAGGGAGGATAAAAATGACCTAAATTTTAATCCAATGACACAACTCAACTTATTGGATGCACAAGATTGGTTAAAAACCCTAATTGGACAAGAATAAGCCTATGGAGGACGAAAATGACCTAATTGATCATCCAATGACACAAACACACCTATTGGATGCACAAGATTGGTTAAAAACCCTAATTGGACAACAATAAGCCTAGGGAGGACGAAAATGACCTAATTGATCATCCAATGACACAAACACACCTATTGGATGCACAAGATTGGTTAAAAACCCTAATTGGACAAGAATATGCCTAGGGAGGACGAAAATGACCTAATTGATCATCCAATGACACAAACACACCTATTGGATGCACAAGATTGGTTAAAAACCATAATTGTACAAGAATAAGCCTAGGGAGGACGAAAATGACCTAATTGATCATCCAATGACACAAACACACCTATTGGATGCACAAGATTGGTTAAAAACCCTAATTGGACAAGAATATGCCTAGGGAGGACGAAAATGACCTAAATATTAATTCAATGAAACAAACAAACTTATTGGATGCACAAGATTGGTTAAAAACCCTAATTGGACAAGAAAAAGCCTAGGGAGGACGAAAATGACCTAATTGATCATCAAATGACACAAACACACCTATTGGATGAACAAGATTTGTTAAAAACCCTAATTGGACAAAAATATGCCTAGCGAGGACGAAAATGACCTAAATATTAATTCAATGACACAAACAAAGTTATTGGATGCACAAGATTGGTTAAAAACCCTAATTGGATAAGAATAAGCCTAGGGAGGACGAAAATGACCTAATTGATCATCCAATGACACAAACACACCTATTGGAAGCACAAGATTGGTTAAAAACCCTAATTGGACAAGAATATGCCTAGGGAGGACGAAAATGACCTATATGTTAATCCAATGACACAAATGAGCTTATTGGATGCACAAGATTGGTTAAAAACCCTAATTGGACAAGAATAAGCCTAGGGAGGACGAATATGACCTAAATGTTAATCCAATGACACAACTCAACTTATTGGATGCACAAGATTGGTTAAAAACCCTAATTGGACAAGAATAAGCCTAGGGAGGACGAAAATGACCTAAATATTAATTCAATGACAGAAACAAAGTTATTGGATGCACAACATTGGTCAAAAACCCTAATTGGACAAGAATAAGCATAGGGAGGACGAAAATGGCCTAATTGATCATCCAATGACACAAACACACCTATTGGATGCACAAGATTGGTTAAAAACCCTAATTGGACAAGAATATGCCTAGGGAGGACGAAAATGACCTAAATTTTAATCCAATGACACAAATAAACTTATTGGATGCACAAGATTGGTTAAAAACCCTAATTGGACAAGAATAAGCCTAGGGAGGACGAAAATGACCTAATTGATCATCCAATGACACAAACACACCTATTGGATGCACAAGATTGGTTAAAAACCCTAATTGGACAAGAATATGCCTAGGGAGGACGAAAATGACCAAATTGATCTTCCAATGACACAAATGAACTTATTGGATGCACAAGATTGGTTAAAAACCCTAGTTGGACAAGAATAAGCCTAGGGAGGACGAAAATGACCTAATTGATCATCCAATGACACAAACACACCTATTGGATGCACAAGATTGATTAAAAACCCTAATTGGACAAGAATATGCCTTGGGAGGACGAAAATGACCTAAATGTTAATCCAATGACACAAATGAACTTATCGGATGCACAAGATTGGTTAAAAACCCTAATTGGACAAGAATAAGCCTAGGGATGACGAAAATGACCTAATTGATCATCCAATGACACAAACACATCTATTGGATGCACAAGATTGGTTAAAAACCCTAATTGGACAAGAATATTGCTAGGGAGGACGAAAATGACCTAAATATTAATTCAATGACACAAACAAAGTTATTGGATGCACAAGATTGGTTAAAAAACCTAATTGGACAAGAATAAGCCTAGGGAGGACGAAAATGACCTAATTGATCATCCAATGACACAAACACACCTATTGGATGCACAAGATTGGTTAAAAACCCTAATTGGACAAGAATATGCCTAGGGAGGACGAAAATGACCTAAATGTTAATCCAATGACACAAATGAACTTATTGCATGCACAAGATTGGTTAAAAACCCTAATTGGACAAGAAAAAGCCTAGGGAGGACGAAAATGACCTTAATGTTAATCCAATGACACAACTCAACTTATTGGATGCACAAGATTGGTTAAAACCCTAATTGGACAAGAATAAGCCTAAGGAGGACGAAAATGACCTAATTGATCATCTAATGACACAAACACACCTAATGGATGCACAAGATTGGTTAAAAACCCTAATTGGACAAGAATATGCCTAGGGAGGACGAAAATGACCTAAATATTAATTCAATGACAGAAACAAACTTATCGGATGCACAAGATTGGTTAAAAACCCTAATTGGACAAGAATAAGCCTAGGGAGGACGAAAATGACCTAATTGATCATCCAATGACACAAACACACCTATTAGATGCACAAGATTGGTTAAAAACCCTAATTGCACAAGAATAAGCCTAGGGAGGACGAAAATGACCTAATTGATCATCCAACGACACAAACACACCTATTGGATGCACAAGATTGGTTAAAAACCCTAATTGGACAAGAATAAGCCTAGGGAGGACGAAAATGACCTAAATGTTAATCCAATGACACAAATGAACTTATCGGATGCACAAGATTGGTTAAAAACCCTAATTGGACAAGAATAAGCCTAGGGAGGACGAAAATGACCTAATTGATCATCCAACGACAAAAACACACCTATTGGATGCACAAGATTGGTTAAAAACCCTAATTGGACAAGAATAAGCTTAAGGAGGACGAAAATGACTTAATTGAACATCCAATGACACAAACACACCTATTGGATGCACAAGATTGGTTAAAAACCTTAATTGGACAAGAATATGCCTAGGGAGGACGAAAATGACCTAAATATTAATTCAATGACACAAACAAACTTATTGGATGCACAAGATTGGTTAAAAACCCTAATTGGACAAGAATAAGCCTAGGGAGGACGAAAATGACCTAATTGATCATCCAATGACACAAATACACCTATTAGATGCACAAGATTGGTTAAAAACCCTAATTGCACAAGAATAAGCCTAGGGAGGATGAAAATGACCTAATTGATCATCCAACGACACAAACACACCTATTGGATGCACAAGATTGGTTAAAAACCCTAATTGGACAAGAATAAGCCTAGGGAGGACGAAAATGACCTAAATGTTAATCCAATGACACAAATGAACTTATCGGATGCACAAGATTGGTTAAAAACCCTAATTGGACAAGAATAAGCCTAGGGAGGACGAAAATGACCTAATTGATCATCCAACGACACAAACACACCTATTGGATGCACAAGATTGGTTAAAAACCCTAATTGGACAAGAATAAGCCTAGGGAGGACGAAAATGACCTAAATGTTAATCCAATGACACAACTCAACATATTGGATGCACAAGATTGGTTAAAAACCCTAATTGGACAAGAATAAGCCTACGGAGGACGAAAATGACCTAAATGTTAATCCAATGACACAACTCAACTTATTGGATGCACAAGATTGGTTAAAAACCCTAATTGGACAAGAATAAGCCTAGGGAGGACGAAAATGACCTAAATGTTAATCCAATGACACAAATGAGCTTATTGGATGCACAAGATTGGTTAAAAACCCTAACTGGACAAGAATAAGCCTAGGGAGGAAGAATATGACCTAAATGTTAATCCAATGACACAACTCAACATATTGGATGCACAAGATTGGTTAAAAACCCTAATTGGACAAGAATAAGCCTAGGGAGGACGAAAATGACCTAAATATTAATTCAATGACAGAAACAAAGTTATTGGATGCACAACATTGGTTAAAAACCCTAATTGGACAAGAATAAGCATAGGGAGGACGAAAATGGCCTAATTAATCATCCAATGACACAAACACACCTATTGGATGCACAAGATTGGTTAAAAACCCTAATTGGACAAGAATATGCCTATGGAGGACGAAAATGACCTAATTGTTAATCCAATGACACAAATGAACTTATTGGATGCACAAGATTGGTTAAAAACCCTAATTGGACAAGAATAAGCCTAGGGAGGACGAATATGACCTAAATGTTAATCCAATGACACAACTCAACTTATTGGATGCACAAGATTGGTTAAAAACGCTAATTGGACAAGAATAAGCCTAGGGAGGACGAAAATGACCTAATTGATCATCCAATGACACAAACACACCTATTGGATGCACATGATTGGTTAAAAACCCTAATTGGACAAGAATATGCCTAGGGAGGACGGAAGTGACCTAATTGATCATCCAATGACACAAACACACCTATTGGATGCACAAGATTTGTTAAAACCCCTAATTAGACAAGAATATGCCTAGGGAGGACGAAAATGACCTAAATATTAATTCAATGACACAAACAAACTTATTGGATGCACAAGATTGGTTAAAAACCATAATTGGACAACAATAAGCCTAGGGAGGACGAAAATGACCTAATTGATCATCCAATGACACAAACACACCTACTGGATGCACAAAATTGGTTAAAAACCCTAATTGGACAAGAATATGCCTAGGGAGGACAAAAATGACCTAAATGTTAATTCAATGACACAAACGAACTTATTGGATGCACAACATTGGTTAAAAACCCTAATTGGACAAGGATAAGCCTAGGGAGGACGAAAATGATCTATTTGATCATCCAATGACACAAACACACCTATTGGAAGCACAAGATTGGTTAAAAACCCAAATTGGACAAGAATATGCCTAGGGAGGACGAAAATGACCTAAATGTTAATCCAATGACACAAATAAACTTATTGGACGCACAAGATTGGTTAAAAACCCTAATTGGACAAGAATAAGCCTAGGGAGGACGAAAATGACCTAATTGATCATCCAATGACACAAACACACCTATTGGATGCACAAGATTGGTTAAAAACCCTAATTGGACAAGAATATGCCTAGGGAGGACGAAAATGACCTAAATATTAATTCAATGACACAAACAAAGTTATTGGATACACAAGATTGGTTAAAAACCCTAATTGGACAAGAATAAGCCTAGGGAGGACGAAAATGACCTAAATGATCATCCAATGACACAAACACACCTATTGGATGCACAAGATTGGTTAAAAACCCTAATTGGACAAGAATATGCCTAGGGAGGACGAAAATAACCTAATTGATCATCCAATGACACAAACACACCTATTGGATGCACAAGGTTGGTTAAAAACCCTAATTGGACAAGAATAAGCCTAGGGAGGACGTAAATGACCTAATTGATCATCCAATGACACAAACACACCTATTGGATGCACAAGATTGGTTAAAAACCCTAATTGGACAAGAATATGCCTAGGGAGGACGAAAATGACCTAAATATTAATTCAATGACACAAACAAACTAATTGGATGCACAAGATTGGTTAAAAACCCTAATTGGACAAGAATATGCCTAGGGAGGGCGAAAATGACCTAATTGATCATCCAAATACACAAATGAACTTATTGGATGCACAAGATTAGTTAAAAACCCTAATTGGACAAGAATAAGGCTAGGGAGGACGAAAATAACCTAATTGATCATCCAATGACACAAACACACCTATTGGATGCACAAGATTGGTCTAAAACTCTAATTGGACAAGAATATGCCTAGGGAGGACAAAAATGACCTAATTGATCATCCAATGACACAAACACACCTATTGGATGCACAAGATTGGTTAAAAACCCTAATTGGACAAGAATATGCCTAGGGAGGACGAAAATGACCTAAATATTAATTCAATGACACAAACAAACTTATTGGATGCACAAGATTGGTTAAAAACCCTAATTGGACAAGAATAAGCCTAGGGAGGACGATAATGACCTAGTTGATCATCCAATGACACAAACACACCTATTGGATGCACAAGATTGGTTAAAAACCCTAATTGGACAAGAATATGCCTTGGGAGGACGAAAATGACATAAATATTAATTCAATGACACAAACAAACTTATTGGATGCACAAGATTGGTTAAAAACCCTAATTGGACAAGAATAAGCCTAGGGAGGACGAAAATGACCTAATTGATCATCCAATGACACAAACACACCTATTGGAATCACAAGATTGGTTAAAAACCCTAATTGGACAAGAATATGCCTAGGGAGGACGAAAATGACCTAAATGTTAATCCAAAGACACAAATAAACTTATTGGATGCACAAGATTGGTTAAAAACCCTAATTGGACAAGAATAAGCCTAGGGAGGACGAAAATGACCTAATTGATCATCCAATGACACAAACACACCTATTGGATGCACAAGATTTGTTAAAAACCCTAATTGGACAAGAATATGCCTAGGGAGGACGAAAATGACCTAAATGTAAATCCAATGACACAAATGAACTTATTGGATGCACAGGATTGGTTAAAAACCCTAATTGGACAAGAATAAGCCTAGGGAGGACGAAAATGACCTAATTGATCATCCAATGCCACAAACACACATATTCGATGAACAAGATTGGTTAAAAACACTAATTGGACAATAATATGCCTAGGGAGGACGAAAATGACCTAAATATTAATTCAATGACACAAACAAAGTTATTGGATGCACAAGATTGGTTAAAAACCCTAATTGGACAAGAATAAGCCTAGGGAGGACGAAAATGACCTAATTGATCATCCAATGACACAAACACACCTATTGGATGCACAAGATGGGTTAAAAACCCTAATTGGACAAGAACATGCCTAGGGAGGACGAAAATGACCTAAATATTAATTCAATGACACAAACAAACTTATTGGATGCACAAGATTGGTTAAAAACCCTAATTGGACAAGAATAAGCCTAGGGAGGACGAAAATGACCTAATTGATCATCCAATGACACAAACACACCTACTGGATGCACAAAATTGGTTAAAAACCCTAATTGGACAAGGATAAGCCTAGGGAGGACGAATATGACCTAAATGTTAATCCAATGACACAACTCAACTTATTGGATGCACAAGATTGCTTAAAAACCCTAATTGGACAAGAATAAGCCTAGGGAGGACGAAAATGACATAAATATTAATTCAATGACAGAAACAAAGTTATTGGATGCACAACATTGGTTAAAAACCCTAATTGGACAAGAATAAGCATAGGGAGGACGAAAATGGCCTAATTGATCATCCAATGACACAAACACACCTATTGGATGCACAAGATTGGTTAAAAACCCTAATTGGACAAGAATATGCCTAGGGAGGACGAAAATGACCTAAATGTTAATCCAATGACACAAATGAACTTATTGGATGCACAAGATTGGTTAAAAACCCTAATTGGACAAGAATAAGCCAAGGGAGGACAAAAATGACCTAATTGATCATCCAATGACACAAACACACCTATTGGATGCACAAGATTGGTTAAAAACCCTAATTGGACAAGAATATGCCTAGGGAGGACGAAAATGACCTAAATATTAATTCAATGACACAAACAAACTTATTGGATGCACAAGATTGGTTAAAAACCCTAATTGGACAAGAATAAGCCTAGGGAGGACGAAAATGACCTAATTGATCATCCAATGGCACAAACACACCTATTGGATGAACAAGATTGGTTAAAAACCCTAATTGGACAAGAATATGCCTAGGGAGGACGAAAATGACCTAAATGTTAATCCAATGACACAAATGAACTTTATTGGATGCAAAAGATTGGTTAAAAACCCTAATTGGACAAGAATAAGCCTGGGGAGGACGAAAATGACCTAATTGATCATCCAATGACACAAACACACCTATTGGATGCACAAGATTGGTTAAAAACCCTAATTGGACAAGAATAAGCCTAGGGAGGACGAAAACGACCTAATTGATCATCCAGTGACACAAACACACCTATTGGATGCACAAGATTGGTTAAAAACCCTAATTGGACAAGAATAAGCCTAGGGAGGAAGAAAACGACCTAATTGATCATCCAATGACACAAACACACCTATTGGATGCACAAGATTGGTTAAAAACCCTAATTGGACAAGAATAAGCCTAGGGAGGACGAAAATGACCTAAATGTTAATCCAATGACACAACTCAACTTATTGGATGCACAAGATTGGTTAAAAACCCTAATTGGACAAGAATAAGTCTAGGGAGGACGAAAATGAACTAATTGATCATCCAATGACACAAACACACCTATTGGATGCACAAGATTGGTTAAAAACCCTAATTGGACAAGAATAAGCCTAGGGAGGACGAAAATGACCTAAATGTTAATCCAATGACACAACTCAACTTATTGGATGCACAAGATTGGTTAAAAACCCTATTGGGCAAGAATTAGCCTAGGGAGGACGAAAATGACCTAATTGATCATCCAATGACACAAACACACCTATTGGATGCACAAGATTGGTTAAAAACCCTAATTGGACAAGAATAAGCCTAGGGAGGACGAAAATGACCTAAATGTTAATCCAATGACACAACTCAACTTATTGGATGCACAAGATTGGATAAAAACCCTAATTGGACAAGAATAAGCATAGGGAGGACGAAAATGACCTTATTGATCATCCAATGACACAAACACACCTATTGGATGCACAAGATTGGTTAAAAACCCTAATTGGACAAGAATATGCTTAGGGAGGACGAAAATGACCTAAATATTAATTTAATGACACAAACAAACTTATCGGATGCACAAGATTGGTTAAAACCCCTAATTGGACAAAAATAAGCCTACGGAGGACGAAAATGACCTAATTGATCATCCAAAGACACAAACACACCTATTGGATGCACAAGATTGGTTAAGAACCCTAATTGGAAAAGAATAAGCCTAGGGAGGACGTAAATGACCTAATTGATCATCCAATGACACAAACACACCTATTGGATGCACAAGATTGGTTAAAAACCCTAATTGGACAAGAATATGCCTAGGGAGGACGAAAATGACCTAATTGTTCATCCAATGACACAAACACACCTATTTGATGCACAAGATTGGTTAAAAACCCTAATTGGACAAGAATAAGCCTAGGGAGGATGAAAATGACCTAATTGATCATCTATTGCCACAAACACACCTATTGGATGCACAAGATTGGTTTAACACCTATTGGATGCACAAGATTGGTTAAAAACTCTAATTGGACAAGAATATGCCTAGGGAGGACGAAAATGACCTAAATGTTAATCGAATGACACAACTCAACTTATTGGATGCACAAGATTGGTTAAAAACCCTAATTGGACAAGAATAAGCCTAGGGAGGACGAAAATGACCTAATTGATCATCCAATGACACAAACACACCTATTGGATGCACAAGATTGGTTAAAAACCAAAATTGGACAAGAATATGCCTAGGGAGGACGAAAATGACCTAATTGATCATCCAATGACACAAACACACCTATTGGATGCACAAGATTGGTTAAAAACCCTAATTGGACAAGAATATGCCTAGGGAGGACGAAAATGACCTAAATATTAATTCAATGACACAAGCAAAGTTATTGGATGCCCAAGATTGGTTAAAAACCCTAATTTGACAAGAATAAGTCTAGGGAGGACAAAAATGACCTAATTGATCATCCAATGACACAAACACACCTATTGGATGCACAAGATTGGTTAAAAACCCTAATTGGACAAGAATAAGCCTAGGGAGGACGAAAATGACCTAATTGATCATCCAATGACACAAACACACCTATTGGATGCACAAGATTGGTTAAAAACCCTAATTGGACGAAAATATGCCTAGGGAGGACGAAAATGACCTAAATATTAATTCAATGACACAAACAAACTTATTGGATGCACAAGATTGGTTAAAAACCCTAATTGGACAAGAATAAGCCTAGGGAGGACGAAAATGACCTAATTGATCATCCAATGACACAAACACACCTATTGGATGCACAAGATTGGTTAAAAACCCTAATTGGACAAGAATATGCCTAGGGAGGACGAAAATGACCTAAATATTAATTCAATGACACAAACAAAGTTATTGGATACACAAGATTGGTTAAAAACTCTAATTGGACAAGAATAAGCCTGGGGAGGACGAAAATGACCTAATTGATCATTCAATGACACAAACACACCTATTGGAAGCACAAGATTGGTTAAAAACCCTAATTGGACAAGAATATGCCTAGGGAGGACGAAAATGACCTAACTGTTAATCCAATGACACAAATAAACTTATTGGATGTACAAGATTGGTTAAAAACCCTAATTGGACAAGAATAAGCCTAGGGAGGACGAAAATGACCTAATTGATCATCCAATGACACAAACACACCTATTGGATGCACAAGATTGGTTAAAAACCCTAATTGGACAAGAATATGCCTAGGGAGGACGAAAATGACCTAAATGTTAATCCAATGACACAAATGAACTTATTGGATGCACAAGATTGGTTAAAAACCCTAATTGGACAAGAATAACCCTAGAGATGACGAAAATGACCTAAATGTTAATCCAATGACACAACTCAACTTATTGGATGCACAAGATTGGTTAAAAACCCTAATTGGACAAGAATAAGCCTATGGAGGACGAAAATGACCTAATTGATCATCCAATGACACAAACACACCTATTGGATCCACAAGATTGGTTAAAAACCCCAATTGGACAAGAATAAGCCTAGGGAGGACGAAAATGACCTAAATGTTAATCCAATGACACAACTCAACTTATTGGATGCACAACATTGGTTAAAAACCCTAATTGGACAAGAATAAGCCTAGGAAGGACGAAAATGACCTAATTGATCATCCAATGACACAAACACACCTATTGGATGCACAAGATTAGTAAAAAACCCTAATTGGACAAGAATATGCCTAGAGAGGACGAAAATGACCTAATTGATCATCCAATGACACAAACACACCTATTGGATGCACAAGATCGGTTAAAAACCCTAATTGGACAAGAATAAGCCTAGGGAGGACGAAAATGACCTAATTGATTATCCAATGACACAAACGCACCTATTGGATGCACAAGATTGGTTAAAAACCCTAATTGGTCAAGAATATGCCTAGAGAGGACGAAAATGATCTAATTGATCATCCAATGACACAAATGAACTTATTGGATGCACAAGATTAGTTAAAAACCCTAATTGGACAAGAATAAGCCTAGGGAGGACGAAAATAACCTAATTGATCATCCAATGACACAAACACACCTATTGGATGCACAAGATTGGTCTAAAACTCTAATTGGACAAGAATATGCCTAGGGAGGACGAAAATGACCTAAATGTTAATCCAATGACACAAATTAACTTATTGGATGCACAAGATTGATTAAAAACCCTAATTGGACAAGAATAAGCCTAGGCAGGACGAAAATGACCTAAATGTTAATCTAATGACACAACTCAACTTATTGGATGCACAAGATTGGTTAAAAACCCTAATTGGGAAAGAATAAGCCTAGGGAGGACGAAAATGACCTAATTGATCATCCAATGACACAGACACACCTATTGGATGCACAAGATTGGTTAAAAACCCTAATTGGACAAGAATAAGCCTAGGGAGGACGAAAATGACCTAAATGTTAATCCAATGACACAACTCAACTTATTGGATGCACAAGATTGGTTAAAAACCCTAATTGGACAAGAATAAGCCTAGGGAGGACGAAAATAACCTAATTGATCATCCAATAACACAAACACACCTATTGGATGCACAAGATTGGTTAAAAACCCTAATTGGACAAGAATATGCCTAGGGAGGATGAAAATGACCTAATTGATCATTTAATGACACAAATGAACTTATTGGATGCACAAGATTAGATAAAAACCTTAATTGGACAAGAATAAGCCTAGGGAGGACGAAAATAACCTAATTGATCATCCAATGACACAAACACACCTATTGGATGCACAAGATTGGTTAAAAACCCTAATTGGACAAGAATAAGCCTAGGGAGGACGAAAATGACCTAAATGTTAATCCAATGACACAACTCAACTTATTGGATGCACAAGATTGGTTAAAAACCCTAATTGGACAAGAATAAGCCTAGGGAGGACGAAAATAACCTAATTGATCATCCAATGACACAAACACACCTATTGGATGCACAAGATTGCTTAGAAACCCTAATTGGACAAGAATATGCCTAGGGAGGACAAAAATGACCTAAATGTTAATCCAATGACACAAATGAACTTATTGGATGCACAAGATTGGTTAAAAACCCTAATTGGACAAGAATAAGCCTAGGGAGGACGAATATGACCTAAATGTTAATCCAATGACACAACTCAACTTATTGGAAGCACAAGATTGGTTAAAAACGCTAATTGGACAAGAATAAGCCTAGGGAGGACGAAAATGACCTAATTGATCATCCAATGACACAAACACACCTATTGGATGCACATGATTGGTTAAAAACCCTAATTGGACAAGAATATGCCTAGGGAGGACGAAAGTGACCTAATTGATCATCCAATGACACAAACACACCTATTGGATGCACAAGATTGGTTAAAACCCCTAATTGGACAAGAATATGCCTAGGGAGGACGAAAATGACCTAAATATTAATTCAATGACACAAACAAACTTATTGGATGCACAAGATTGGTTAAAAACCCTAATTGGACTAGAATAAGCCTAGGGAGGAAGAAAATGACCTAATTGATCATCCAATGACACAAACACACCTATTGGATGCACAAGATTCGTGAAAAACCCTAATTGGACAAGAATATGCCTAGGGAGGACGAAAATGACCTAATTGATCATCCAATGACACAAACACACGTATTGGAAGCACAAGATTGGTTAAATACCCTAATTGGACAAGAATATGCCTAGGGAGGACGAAAATGACCTAAATGTTAATCCAATGACACAAATAAACTTATTGGATGCACAAGATTGGTTAAAAATCCTAATTGGACAAGAATAAGCCTAGGGAGGACGAAAATGACCAAATTGATCATCCAATGACACAAACACACCTATTGGATGCACAAGATTGGTTAAAAACCCTAATTGGACAAGAATATGCCTAGGGAGGACGAAAATGACCTAAATATTAATTCAATGACACAAATAAAGTTATTGGATACACAAGATTGGTTAAAAACCCTAATTGGACAAGAATAAGCCTAGGGAGGACGAAAATGAACTAATTGATCATCCAATGACACAAACAAACCTATTGGATGCACAAGATTGGTTAAAAACCCTAATTGGACAAGAATAAGCCTAGGGAGGACGAAAATGACCTAAATGTTAATCCAATGACACAACTCAACTTATTGGATGCACAAGATTGGTTAAAAACGCTAATTGGACAAGAATAAGCCTAGGGAGGACGAAAATGACCTAATTGATCATCCAATGACACAAACACACCTATTGGATGCACATGATTGGTTAAAAACCCTATTTGGACAAGAATATGCCTTGGGAGGACGAAAGTGACCTAATTGATCATCCAATGACACAAGATTGGTTAAAACCCCTAATTGGACAAGAATATGCCTAGGGAGGACGAAAATGACCTAAATATTAATTCAATGACACAAACAAACTTATTGGATGCACAAGATTGGTTAAAAACCCTAATTGGACAAGAATAAGCCTAGGGAGGAAGAAAATGACCTAATTGATCATCCAATGACACAAACACACCTATTGGATGCACAAGATTCGTGAAAAACCCTAATTGGACAAGAATATGCCTAGGGAGGACGAAAATGACCTAATTGATCATCCAATGACACAAACACACCTATTCGATGCACAAGATTGGTTAAAAACCCTAATTGGACAAGAATATGCCTACAGAGGACGAAAATGACGTAAATATTAATTCAATGACACAAACAAAGTTATTGGATACACAAGATTGGTTAAAAACCCTAATTGGACAAGAATAAGCCTAGGGAGGACGAAAATGAACTAATTGATCATCCAATGACACAAACACACCTATTGGATGCACAAGATTGGTTAAAAACCCTAATTGGACAAGAATAAGCCTAGGGAGGACGAAAATGACCTAAATGTTAATCCAATGACACAACTCAACTTATTGGATGCACAAGATTGGTTAAAAACCCTAATTGGACAAGAATAAGCCTAGGGAGAACGAAAATGACGTAAATGTTAATCCAATGACACAACTCAACTTATTGGATGCACAAGATTGGTTAAAAACCCTAATTGGACAAGAATAAGCCTAGGGAGGACGAAAATGACCTAATTGATCATCCAATGACACAAACACACCAATTGGATGCACAAGATTCGTTAAAAACCCTAATTGGACAAGAATATGTCTAGGGAGGACGAAAATGAACTAATTGTTCATCCAATGACACAAACACACCTATTGGATGCACAAGATTGGTTAAAAACCCTAATTGGACAAGAATAAGCCTAGGGAGGACGAAAATGACCTAAATGTTAATCCAATGACACAACTCAACTTATTGGATGCACAAGATTGGTTAAAAACCCTAATTGGACAAGAATATGCCTAGAGAGGACGAAAATGACCTAAATGTTAATCCAATGACACAAATGAACTTATTGGATGCACAAGATTGGTTAAAAACCCTAATTGGACAAGAATAAGCCTAGGGAGGACGAAAATGACCTAAATGTTAATCCAATGACACAACTCAACTTATTGGATGCACAAGATTGGTTAAAAACCCTAATTGGACAAGAATAAGCCTACGGAGGACGAAAATGACCTAATTGATCATCCAATGACACAAAGACACCTATTGGATGCACAAGATTGGTTAAAAACCCTAATTGGACAAGAATAAGCCTAGGGAGGACGAAAATGACCTAAATGTTAATCCAATGACACAACTCAACTTATTGGATGCACAAGATTGGTTAAAAACACTAATTGGACAAGAATAAGCATAGCGAGGACGAAAATGACCTAATTGATCATCCAATGACACAAACACACCTGTTGGATGCACAAGATTGGTTAAAAACCCTAATTGGACAAGAATATGCTTAGGGAGGACGAAAATGACCTAAATATTAATTTAATGACACAAACAAACTTATCGGATGCACAAGATTGGTTAAAAACCCTAATTGAACAAGAATAAGCCTACGGAGGACGAAAATGACCTAATTGATCATCCAAAGACACAAACACACCTATTGGATGCACAAGATTGGTTAAAAACCCTAATTGGACAAGAATAAGCCTAGGGAGGACGTAAATGACCTAATTGATCATCCAATGACACAAACACACCTATTGGATGCACAAGATTAGTTAAAAAGCCTAATTGGACAAGAATATGCCTAGGGAGGACGAAAATGACCTAATTGATCATCCAATGACACAAACACACCTATTGGATGCACAAGATTGGTTAAAAACCCTAATTGGACAAGAATAAGCCTAGGGAGGACGAAAATGACCTAAATGTTAATCCAATGACACAACTCAACTTATTGGATGCACAAGATTGGTTAAAAACCCTAATTGGCCATTAATATGCCTATGGAGGACGAAAACGACCTAATTGATCATCCAATGACACAAACACACCTATTGGATGCACAAGATTGGTTAAAAACCCTAATTAGACAAGAATAAGCCTAGGGAGGACGAAAATGACCTAATTGATCATCCAATGACACAAACACACCTATTGGATGCACAAGATTGGTTAAAAACCCTAGTTAGACAAGAATAAGCCTAGGGAGGACGAAAATGACCTAATTGATCATCCAATGACACAAACACACCTATTGGATGCACAAGATTGGTTAAAAACCCTAATTGGACAAGAATATGCCTAGGGAGGACGAAAATGACCTAATTGATCATCCAATGACACAACTAAACTTATTGGATGCACAAGATTGGTTAAAAACCCTAATTGGACAAGAATAAGCCTAGGGAGGACGAAAATGACCTAATTGATCATCCAATGACACAAACACACCTATTGGATGCACAAGATTGGTTAAAAACCCTAATTGGACAAGAATATGCCTAGGGAGGACGAAAATGACCTAATTGATCATCCAATGACACAAATGAACTTATTTGATGCACAAGATTGGTCAAAAACCCTAATTGGACAAGAATAAGCCTATGGAGGACGAAAATGACCTAATTGATCATCCAATGACACAAACACACCTATTGGATGCACAAGATTGGTTAAAAACCCTAATTGGACAAGAATATGCCTAGGGAGGACGAAAATGACCTAATTGATCATCCAATGACACAAACACACCTATTGGATGCACAAGATTGCTTAAAAACACTAATTGGACAAGAATATGCCTAGGGAGGACGAATATGACCTAAATGTTAATCCAATAACACAAATGAACTTATTGGATGCACAAGATTGGTTAAAAACCCTAATTGGACAAGAATAAGCCTAGGGAGAACGAAAATGACCTAAATGTTAATCCAATGACACAACTCAACTTATTGGATGCACAAGTTTGGTTAAAAACCCTAATTGGACAAGAATAAGCCTAGGGAGGACGAAAATGACCTAATTGATCATCCAATGACACAAACACACCTATTGGATGCACAAGATTGGTTAAAAACCCTAGTTGGACACGAACCTGCCTAGGGAGAACGAAAATGACCTAATTGATCATCCAATGACACTAATGAACTTATTGGATGCACAAGATTGGTTAAAAACCCTAATTGGACAAGAGTAAGCCTAGGGAGGACGAAAATGACCTAATTGATCATCCAATGACACAAACACACCTATTGGATGCACAAGATTGGTTAAAAACCCTAATTGGACAAGAATATGCCTAGGGAGGACGAAAATGACCTAATTGATCATCCAATGACACAAACACACCTATTGGATGCACAAGATTGGTTAAAAACCCTAATTGGACAAGAATATGCCTAGGGAGGACGAATATGACCTAAATGTTAATCCAATAACGCAAATGAACTTATTGGATGCACAAGATTGGTTAAAAACCCTAATTGGACAAGAATAAGCCTAGGGAGGACGAAAATGACCTAAATGTTAATCCAATGACACAACTCAACTTATTGGATGCACAAGATTGGTTAAAAACCCTAATTGGACAAGAATAAGCCTAGGGAGGACGAAAATGACCTAATTGATCATCCAATGACACAAACACACCTATTGGATGCACAAGATTGGTTAAAAACCCCAATTGGACAAGAATAAGCCTATGGAGGACGAAAATGACCTAATTGATCATCCAATAACACAAACACACCTATTGGATGCACAAGATTGGTTAAAAACCCTAATTGGACAAGAATAAGCCTATGGAGGACGAAAATGACCTAATTGATCATCCAATGACACAAACACACCTATTGGATGCACAAGATTGGTTAAAAACCCTAATTGGACAAGAATAAGCCTAGGGAGGACGAAAATGACCTAAATGTTAATCCAATGACACAACTCAACTTATTGGATGCACAAGATTGGTTAAAAACCCTAATTGGACAAGAATAAGCCTAGGGAGGACGAAAATGACCTAATTGATCATCCAATGACACAAACACACCAATGGGATGCACAAGATTCGTTAAAAACCTTAATTGGACAAGAATATGCTTACGGAGGACGAAAATGACCTAATTGATCATCCAATGACTCAAACACACCTATTGGATGCACAAGATTGGTTAAAAACCCTAATTGGACAAGAATATGCCTAGGGAGGACGAAAATGACCTAAATGTTAATCCAATGACACAAATAAACTTATTGGATGCACAAGATTGGTTAAAAATCCTAATTGGACAAGAATAAGCCTAGGGAGGACGAAAATGACTAAATTGATCATCCAATGACACAAACACACCTATTGGATGCACAAGATTGGTTAAAAACCCTAATTGGACAAGAATATGCCTAGGGAGGACGAAAATGACCTAAATATTAATTCAATGACACAAATAAAGTTATTGGATACACAAGATTGGTTAAAAACCCTAATTGGACAAGAATAAGCCTAGGGAGGACGAAAATGAACTAATTGATCATCCAATGACACAAACAAACCTATTGGATGCACAAGATTGGTTAAAAACCCTAATTGGACAAGAATAAGCCTAGGGAGGACGAAAATGACCTAAATGTTAATCCAATGACACAACTCAACTTATTGGATGCACAAGATTGGTTAAAAACCCTAATTGGACAAGAATAAGTCTAGGGAGGACGAATATGACCTAAATGTTAATCCACTGACACAACTCAACTTATTGGATGCACAAGATTGGTTAAAAACGCTAATTGGACAAGAATAAGCCTAGGGAGGACGAAAATGACCTAATTGATCATCCAATGACACAAACACACCTATTGGATGCACATGATTGGTTAAAAACCCTATTTGGACAAGAATATGCCTAGGGAGGACGAAAGTGACCTAATTGATCATCCAATGACACAAACACACCTATTGGATGCACAAGATTGGTTAAAACCCCTAATTGGACAAGAATATGCCTAGGGAGGACCAAAATGACCTAAATATTAATTCAATGACACAAACAAACTTATTGGATGCACAAGATTGGTTAAAAACCCTAATTGGACAAGAATAAGCCTAGGGAGGAAGAAAATGACCTAATTGATCATCCAATGACACAAACACACCTATTGGATGCACAAGATTCGTGAAAAACCCTAATTGGACAAGAATATGCCTAGGGAGGACGAAAATGACCTAATTGATCATCCAATGACACAAACACACCTATTGGAAGCACAAGATTGGTTAAATACCCTAATTGGACAAGAATATGCCTAGGGAGGACGAAAATGACCTAAATGTTAATCAAATGACCCAAATAAACTTATTGGATGCACAAGATTGGTTAAAAACCCTAATTGGACACGAATAAGCCTAGGGAGGAAGAAAATGACCTAATTGATCATCCAATGACACAAACACACCTATTCGATGCACAAGATTGGTTAAAAACCCTAATTGGACAAGAATATGCCTAGGGAGGACGAAAATGACCTAAATATTAATTCAATGACACAAACAAAGTTATTGGATACACAAGATTGGTTAAAAACCCTAATTAGACAAGAATAAGCCTAGGGAGGACGAAAATGAACTAATTGATCATCCAATGACACAAACACACCTATTGGATGCACAAGATTGGTTAAAAACCCTAATTGGACAAGAATAAGCCTAGGGAGGACGAAAATGACCTAAATGTTAATCCAATGACACAACTCAACTTATTGGATGCACAAGATTGGTTAAAAACGCTAATTGGACAAGAATAAGCCTAGGGAGGACGAAAATGACCTAATTGATCATCCAATGACACAAATGAACTTATTGGATGCACAAGATTGGTTAAAAACCCTAATTGGACAAGAATAAGCCTAGGGAGCACGAAAATGACCCAATTGATCATCCAATGACAGAAACACACCTATTGGATGCCCAAGATTGGTTAAAAACCCTAATTGGACAAGAATATGCCTAAGGAGGACGAAAATGACCTAAATGTGAATCCAATGACACAAATGAACTTATTGGATGGACAAGATTGGTTAAAAACACTAATTGGGCAAGAATATGCCTAGGGAGGACGAAAATGACCTAATTGATCATCCAATGACACAAAAACACCTATTGGATGCACAAGATTGATTAAAAATCCTAATTGGACAAGAATATGCCTAGGGAGAACGAAAATGACCTAAATTGATCATCCAATGACACAAACACACCAATTGGATGCACAAGATTGGTTAATAACCCTAATTGGACAAGAATATGCCTAGGGAGAACGAAAATGACCTAAATGTTAATCCAATGACACTAATGAACTTATTGGATGCACAAGATTGGTTAAAAACCCTAATTGGACAAGAATAAGCCTAGGGAGGACGAAAATGACCTAATTGATCATCCAATGACACAAACACACCTATTGGATGCACAAGATTGGTTAAAAACCCTAGTTGGACAAGAACATGCCTAGGGAGGACGAAAATCACCTAATTGATCATCCAATGACACTAATGAACTTATTGGATGCACAAGATTGGTTAAAAACCCTAATTGGACAAGAATAAGCCTAGCGGGGACGAAAATGACCTAATTGATCATCCAATGACACAAACACACCTATTGGATGCACAAAATTGGTTAAAAACCCTAGTTGGACAAGAACATGCCTAGGGAGGACGAAAATGACCTAATTGATCATCCAATGACACTAATGAACTTATTGGATGCACAAGATTGGTTAAAAACCCTAATTGGACAAGAATAAGCCTAGGGAGGACGAAAATGACCTAATTGATCATCCAATGACACAAACACACCTATTGGATGCACAAGATTGGTTAAAAACCCTAATTGGACAAGAATATGCCTAGGGAGGACGAAAATGACCTAAATATTAATTCAATGACACAAACAAAGTTATTGGATGCACAAGATTGATTAAAAACCCTAATTTGACAAGAATAAGTCTAGGTAGGACGAAAATGACCTAATTGATCATCCAATGACACAAACACACCTATTGGATGCACAAGATTGGTTAAAAACCCTAATTGGACATGAATAAGCCTAGGGACGACGAAAACGACCTAATTGATCATCCATTGACACAAACACACCTATTGGATGAACAAGATTGGTTAAAAACCCTAATTGGACAAGAATAAGCCTAGGGAGGACGAAAATGACCTAATTGATCATCCAATGACACAAACACACCTATTGGATGCACAAGATTGGTTAAAAACCCTAATTGGACAAGAATATGCCTAGGGAGGACGAAAATGACCTAAATATTAATTCAATGACACAAACAAAGTTATTGGATGCACAAGATTGGTTAAAAACCCTAATTGGACAAGAATAAGCCTAGGGAGGACGAAAATGACCTAATTGATCATCCAATGACACAAACACACCTATTGGATGCACAAGATTGGTTAAAAACCCTAATTGGACAAGAATATGCCTAGGGAGGACGAAAATGACCTAAATATTAATTCAATGACACAAACAAAGTTATTGGATGCACAAGATTGGTGAAAAACCCTAATTGGACAAGAATAAGCCTAGGGGGAACGAAAATGACCTAATTGATCATCCAATGACACAAACACACCTATTGGATGCACAAGATTGGTTAAAAACCCTAATTGGACAAGAATATGCCTAGGGAGGACGAAAATGACCTAAATATTAATTCAATGACACAAACAAAGTTATTGGATGCACAAGATTGGTTAAAAACCCTAATTGGACAAGAATAAGCCTAGGGAGGACGAAAATGACCTAATTGATCATCCAATGACACAAACACACCTATTGGATGCACAAGATTGGTTAAAAACCCTAATTGGACAAGAATATGCCTAGGGAGGACGAAAATGACCTAAATATTAATTCAATGACACAAACCAAGTTATTGGATGCACAAGATTGGTTAAAAACCCTAATTGGACAAGAATAAGTCTAGGGAGCACGAAAATGACCTAATTGATCATCCAATAACACAAATGAACTTATTGGATGCACAAGATTGGTTAAAAACCCTAATTGGACAAGAATAAGCCTAGTGAGGATGAAAATGACCTAATGGATCATCCAATGACACAAACACACCTATTGGAAGCACAAGATTGGTTAAAAACCCTAGTTGGACAAGAATTTGCCTAGGGAGGACGAAAAAGACCTAATTGATCATCCAATGACACAAATGAACTTATTGGATGCCCAAGATTGGTTAAAAACCCTAATTGGACAAGAATAAGCCTAGGGAGGACGAAAATGACCTAATTGATCATCCAATGACACAAACACACCTATTGGATGCACAAGATTGGTTAAAAACTCTAATTGGACAAGAATAAGCCTAGAGAGGACGAAAATGACCTAATTGATCATCCAATGACACAAACACACCTATTGGATGCACAAGATTGGTTAAAAACCCTAATTGGACAAGAATATGCCTAGGGAGGACGAAAATGACCTAAATATTAATTCAATGACACAAACAAACTTATTGGATGCACAAGATTGGTTAAAAACCCTAATTGGACAAGAATAAGCCTAGGGAGGAGGAAAATGACCTAAATGTTAATCCAATGACACAACTCAACTTATTGGATGCACAAGATTGGTTAAAAACCCTAATTGGACAAGAATAAGCCTAGGGAGGACGAAAATGACCTAATTGATCATCCAATGACACAAACACACCTATTGGAGGCCCAAGATTGGTTAAAAACCCTAGTTGGGCAAGAATAAGCCTAGGGTGGACGAAAATGACCTAATTGATCATCCAATGACACAAATGAACTTATTGGATGCACAAGATTGGTTAAAAACCCTTATTGGACAAGAATAAGCCTAGGAAGGACGAAAATGACCTAATTGATCATCCAATGACACAAACACACCTATTGGATGCACAAGATTGGTTAAAAACCCTAATTGGACAAGAATATGCCTAGGGAGGACGAAAATGACCTAAATGTTAATCCAATGACACAAATGAACTTATTGGATGCACAAGATTGGTTTAAAACCCTAATTGGACAAGAATAAGCCTAGGTAGGACGAATATGACCTAAATGTTAATCCAATGACACAACTCAACTTATTGGATGCACAAGATTGGTTAAAAACCCTAATTGGACAAGAATAAGCCTAGGGAGGACGAAAATGACCTAAATATTAATTCAATGACAGAAACAAAGTTATTGGATGCACAACATTGGTTAAAAACCCTAATTGGACAAGAATAAGCCTAGGGAGGACGAAAATGACCTAATTGATCATCCAATGACACAAACACACCTATTGGATGCACAAGATTGGTTAAAAACCCTAATTGGGCAAGAATATGCCTAGGGAGGACGAAAATGACCTAATTGATCATCCAATGACACAAACACACCTATTGGATGCACAAGATTGGTTAAAAACCCAAATTGGACAAGAATATGCCTAGGGAGGACGAAAATGACCTAATTGATCATCCAATGACACAAACACACCTATTGGATGCACAAGATTGGTTAAAAACCCTAATTGGACAAGAATAAGCCTAGGGAGGACGAAAATGACCTAAATGTTAATCCAATGACACAACTCAACTTATTGGATGCACAAGATTGGTTAAAAACCCTAATTGGACAAGAATAAGCCTAGGGAGGACGAAAATGACCAAATTGATCATCCATCGACACATACACACCTATTGGATGCACAAGATTGGTTAAAAACCCTAATTGGACAAGAATATGCTTAGGGAGGACGAAAATGACCTAAATGTTAATCCAATGACACAAATGAACTTATTGGATGCACAAGATTGGTTAAAAACCCTAATTGGACAAGAATAAGCCTAGGGAGGACGAAAATGACTAAATGTTAATCCAATGACACAACTCAACTTATTGGATGCACAAGATTGGTTAAAAACCCTAATTGGACAAGAATAAGCCTATGGAGGACGAAAATAACCTAATTGATCATCCATTGCCACAAACACACCTATTGGATGCACAAGATTGGTTAAAAACCCCAATTGGACAAGAATAAGCCTAGGGAGGACAAAAATGACCTAATTGATCATCCAATGACACAAACACACCTATTGGATGCACAAGATTGGTTAAAAATCCTAATTGGACAAAAATAAGCCTAGGGAGGACGAAAATGACCTAATTGATCATCTATTGCCACAAACACACCTATTGGATGCACAAGATTGGTTAAGCACCTATTGGATGCACAAGATTGGTTAAAAACCCTAATTGGACAAGAATATGCCTAGGGAGGACGTAAATGACCTAATTGATCATCCAATGACACAAACACACCTATTGGATGCACAAGATTGGTTAAAAACCCTAATTGGACAAGAATAAGCCTAGGGAGGACGACAATGACCTAAATGTTAATCCAATGACACAACTCAACTTATTGGATGCACAAGATTGGTTAAAAACCCTAATTGGACAAGAATAAGCCTAGGGAGGACGAAAATGACCTAATTGATCATCCAATGACACAAACACACCTATTGGATGCACAAGATTGGTTAAAAACCCTAATTGGACAAGAATATGCCTAGGGAGGACGAAAATGACCTAAATATTAATTCAATGAAACAAACAAACTTATTGGATGCACAAGATTGGTAAAAAACTCTAATTGGACAAGAATAAGCCTAGGGAGGACGAAAATGACCTAATTGATCATCCAATGACACAAACACACCTATTGGATGCACAAGATTGGTTAAAAACCCTAATTGGACAAGAATAAGCCTAGGGAGGACGAAAATGACCTAAATATTAATCCAATGACACAACTCAACTTATTGGATGCACAAGATTGGTTAAAAACCCTATTGGGCAAGAATAAGCCTAGGGAGGACGAAAATGACGTAATTGATCATCCAATGACACAAACACACCTATTGGATGCACAAGATTGGTTAAAAACCCTAATTGGACAAGAATAAGCCTAGGGAGGACGAAAATGACCTAATTGATCATCCAATGACACAAACACACCTATTGGATGCACAAGATTGGTTAAAAACCCTAATTGGACAAGAATATGCCTAGGGAGGACGAAAATGACCTAAATATTAATTCAATGACACAAACAAACTTATTGGATGCTCAAGATTGGTTAAAAACCCTAATTGGACAAGAATAAGCCTTTGGAGGACGAAAATGACCTAATTGATTATCCAATGACTCAAACGCACCTATTGGAAGCACAAGATTGGTTAAAAACCATAATTGGACAAGAATATGCCTAGGGAGGACGAAAATGACCTAAATGTAAATTCAATGACACAAATGAACTTATTGGATGCACAAGATTGGTTAAAAACCCTAATTGGACAAGAATAAGCCTAGGGAGGACGAAAATGACCTAAATGTTAATCCAATGACACAACTCAACTTATTGGATGCACAAGATTGGTTAAAAACCCTAATTGGACAAGAATAAGCCTAGGGAGGACGAAAATGACCTAATTGATCATCCAATGACACAAACACACCTATTGGATGCACAAGATTGGTTAAAAACCCTAATTGGACAAGAATATGCCTAGGGAGGACGAAAATGACCTAATTGATCATCCAATGACACAGACACACCTATTGGATGCACAAGATTGGTTAAAAACCCTAATTTGACAAGAATATGCCTAGGGATGACGAAAATGACCTAAATATTAATTCAAGGACACAAACAAAGTTATTGGATGCACAAGATTGGTTAAAAACCCTAATTGGACAAGAATAAGCCTAGGGAGGACGAAAATGACCTAAATGTTAATCCAATGACACAACTCAACTTATTGGATGCACAAGATTGGTTAAAAACCCTAATTGGACAAGAATAAGCCTAGGGAGGACGAAAATGACCTAATTGATCATCTAGTGACACAAACACACCTATTAGATGCACAAGATTGGTTAAAAACCCTAATTGGACAAGAATATGCCTAGGGAGGACGAAAATGACCTAAATGTTAATCCAATGACACAACTCAACTTATTGGATGCACAAGATTGGTTAAAAACCCTAATTGGACAAAAATAAGCCCAGGGAGGACGAAAATGACCTAATTGATCATCCAATGACACAAACACACCTATTGGATGCACAAGATTGGTTAAAAACCCTAATTGGACAAGAATATGCCTAGGGAGGACGAAAATGACCTAAATATTAATTCAATTACATAAACAAACCTGTTGGATGCACAAGATTGGTTAAAAACCCTAATTGGAAATGAATAAGCCTAGGGAGGACGAAAATGACCTAATTGATCATCCAATGACACAAACACACCTATTGGATGCACAAGATTGGTTAAAAACCCTAATTGGACAAGAATATGCCTAGGGAGGACGAAAATGACCTAAATATTAATTCTATGACACAAACAAACTTATTGGATGCACAAGATTGGTTAAAAACCCTAATTGGACATGAATAAGCCTAGGGAGGACGAAAATGACCTAATTGATCATCCAATGACACAAACACACCTATTGGATGCACAAGATTGGTTAAAAACCCTAATTGGACAAGAATATGCCTAGGAAGGACGAAAATGACCTAAATATTAATTCAATGACACAAACAAATTTATTGGATGCACAAGATTGGTTAAAAACCCTAATTGGACATGAATAAGCCTAGGGAGGACGAAAATGACCTAATTGATCATCCAATGACACAAACACACCTATTGGATGCACAAGATTGGTTAAAAACCCTAATTGGACAAGAATATGCCTAGGGAGGACGAAAATGACCTAAATATTAATTCAATTACATAAACAAACTTGTTGGATGCACAAGATTGGTTAAAAACCCTAATTGGAAATGAATAAGCCTAGGAAGGACGAAAATGACCTAATTGATCATCCAATGACACAAACACACCTATTGGATGCACAAGATTGGTTAAAAACCCTAATTGGACAAGAATATGCCTAGGGAGGACGAAAATGACCTAAATATTAATTCAATGACACAATCAAAGTTATTGGATGCACAAGATTGGTTAAAAACCGTAATTGGACAAGAATAAGCCTAGGGAGGACGAAAATGACCTAATTGATCATCCAATGACACAAACACACCTATTGGATGCACAAGATTGGTTAAAAACCATAATTGGACAAGAATAAGCCTAGGGAGGACGAAAATGACATAATTGATCATCCAATGACACAAACACACCTATTGGATGCACAAGATTGGTTAAAAACCCTAATTGGACAAGAATAAGCCTAGGGAGGACGAAAATAACCTAATTGATCATCCAATGACACAAACACACCTATTGGATGCACAAGATTGGTTAAAAACCCTAAATGGACAAGAATAAGCCTAGGGAGGACGAATATGACCTAAATGTTAATCCAATGACACAACTCAACTTATTGGATGCACAAGATTGGTTAAAAACCCTAATTGGACAAGAATAAGCCTAGGGAGGACGAAAATGACCTAATTGATCATCCAATGACACAAACACACCTATTGGATGCACAAGATTGGTTAAAAACGCTAATTGGACAAGAATATGCCTAGGGAAGACGAAAATGACCTAATTGATCATCCATTGCCACAAACACACCTATTGGATGCACAAGATTGGTTAAAAACCCTAATTGGAGAAGAATAAGCCTATGGTGGACGAAAATGACCTAATTGATCATCCAATGACACAAACACACCTATTGGATGCACAAGATTGGTTAAAAACCCTAAATGGACAAGAATAAGCCTAGGGAGGACGAATATGACCTAAATGTTAATCCAATGACACAACTCAACTTATTGGATGCACAAGATTGGTTAAAAACCCTAATTGGACAAGAATAAGCCTAGGGAGGACGAAAATGACCTAATTGATCATCCAATGACACAAACACACCTATTGGATGCACAAGATTGGTTAAAAACCCTAATTGGACAAGAATAAACCTAGGGAGGACGAAAATGACCTAATTGATCATCCAATGACACAAACACACCTATTGGATGCACATGATTGGTTAAAAACCCTAATTGGACAAGAATAAACCTAGGGAGGACGAAAATGACCTAATTGATCATCCAATGACACAAACACACCTATTGGATGCACAAGATTGGTTAAAAACCCTAATTGGACAAGAATATGCCTAGGGAGGACGAAAATGACCTAAATATTAATTCAATGACATAAACAAACTTATTGGATGCACAAGATTGGTTAAAAACCCTAATTGGACAAGAATAAGCCTAGGGAGGACGAAAATGACCTAATTGATCATCCAATGACACAAACACACCTATTGGATGCACAAGATTGGATAAAAACCCTAATTGGACAAGAATATTCCTAGGGAGGACGAAAATGACCTAAATATTAATTCAATGACATAAACAAACTTATTGGATGCACAAAATTGGTTAAAAACCCTAATTGGACAAGAATGTGCCTAGGGAGGACGAAAATGACCTAATTGATCATCCAATGACACAAACACACCTATTGGATGCACAAGATTGGTTAAAAACCCTAATTGGACAAGAATATGCCTAGGGAGGACGAAAATGACCTAAATATTAATTCAATGACATAAACAAACTTGTTGGATGCACAAGATTGGTTAAAAACCCTAATTGGACAAGAATAAGCCTAGGGAGGACGAAAACGACCAAATTGATCATCCATTGCCACAAACACACCTATTGGATGCACAAGATTGGTTAAAAACCCTAATTGGACAAGAATATGCCTAGGGAGGACGAAAATGACCTAATTGATCATCCAATGACACAAACACACCTATTGGATGCACAAGATTGGTTAAAAACCCTAATTGGACAAGAATATGCCTAGGGAGGACGAAAATGACCTAAATATTAATTCAACGAAACAAACAAACTTATTGGATGCACAAGATTGGTTAAAAACCCTAATTGGACAAGAATAAGCCTAGGGAGGACAAAAATGACCTAATAGATCATCCAATGACACAAACACGCCTATTGGAAGCACAAGATTGGATAAAAACCCTAATTGGACAAGAATATTCCTAGGGAGGACGAAAATGACCTAAATATTAATTCAATGACATAAACAAACTTATTGGATGCACAAAATTGGTTAAAAACCCTAATTGGACAAGAATGTGCCTAGGGAGGACGAAAATGACCTAATTGATCATCCAATGACACAAACACACCTATTGGATGCACAAGATTGGTTAAAAACCCTAATTGGACAAGAATATGCCTAGGGAGGACGAAAATGACCTAAATATTAATTCAATTACACAAACAAACTTGTTGGATGCACAAGATTGGTTAAAAACCCTAATTGGAAATGAATAAGCCTAGGGAGGACGAAAATGACCTAATTGATCATCCAATGACACAAACACACCTATTGGATGCACAAGATTGGTTAAAAACCCTAATAGGACAAGAATATGCCTAGGGAGGACGAAAATGACCTAATTGATCATCCAATGACACAAATGAACTTATTGGATGCACAAGATTAGTTAAAAACCCTAATTGGACAAGAATAAGGCTAGGGAGGACGAAAATAACCTAAATGATCATCCAATGACACAAACACACCTATTGGATGCACAAGATTGGTTGAAAACCCAAATTGGACAAGAATATGCCTAGAAAGGACGAAAATGACCTAATTGATCATCCAATGACACAAACACACCTATTGGATGCACAAGATTGGTTAAAAACCCTAATTGGACAAGAATATGCCTAGGGAGGACGAAAATGACCTAATTGATCATCCAATGACACAAACACACCTATTGGATGCACAAGATTGGTTAAAAACCCTAATTGGACAAGAATATGCCTAGGGAGGACGAAAATGACCTAAATATTAATTCAATGACACAAACAAAGTTATTGGATACACAAGATTGGTTAAAAACCCTAATTGGACAAGAATAAGCCTAGGGAGGACGAAAATGACCTAATTGATCATCCAATGACACAAACACACCTATTGGATGCACAAGATTGGTTAAAAACCCTAATTGGACCAGAATAAGCCTAGGGAGGACGGAAATGACCTAAATGTTAATCCAATGACACAACTCAATTCTTGGATGCACAAGATTGGTTAAAAACCCTAATTGGACAAGAATAAGCCTAGGGAGGACGAAAATGACCTAATTGATCATCCAATGACACAAACACACCTATTGGATGCACAAGATTCATTAAAAACCCTAATTGGACAAGAATATGCCTAGGGAGGACGAAAATGACCTAATTGATCATCCAATGACACAAACACACCTATTGGAAGCACAAGATTGGTTAAACACCCTAATTGGACAAGAATATGCCTAGGGAGGACGAAAATGACCTAAATGTTAATCCAATGACACAAATAAACTTATTGGATGCACAAGATTGATTAAAAACCCTAATTGGACAAGAATAAGCCTAGGGAGGACGAAAATGACCTAATTGATCATCCAATGACACAAACACACCTATTGGATGCACAAGATTGGTTAAAAACCCTAATTGGACAAGAATATGCCTAGGGAGGACGAAAATGACCTAAATATTAATTTAATGACACAAACAAAGTTATTGGATACACAAGATTGGTTAAAAACCCTAATTGGACAAGATAAAGCCTAGGGAGGACGAAAATGAACTAATTGATCATCCAATGACACAAACACACCTATTGGAGGCACAAATTAGTTAAAAACCCTAATTGGACAAGAATAAGCCTAGGGAGGACGAATATGACCTAAATATTAATTTAATGACACAAACAAAGTTATTGGATGCACAAGATTGGTTAAAAACCCTAATTGGACAAGAATATGCCTAGGGAGGACGAAAATGACCTAAATGTTAATCCAATGACACAAATAAACTTATTGGATGCACAAGATTGGTTAAAAACCCTAATTGGACAAGAATAAGCCTAGGGAGGACGAATATGACCTAAATGTTAATCCAATGACACAACTCAACTTATTGGATGCACAAGATTGGTTAAAAACGCTAATTGGACAAGAATAAGCCTAGGGAGGACGAAAATGACCTAATTGATCATCCAATGACAGAAACACACCTATTGGATGCACAAAATTGGATAAAAACCCTAATTGGACAAGAATATGCCTAGGGAGGACAATAATGACCTAATTGATCATCCAATGACACAAACACACCTATTGGATGCACAAGATTGGTTAAAACCCCTAATTGGACAAGAATATGCCTAGGGAGGACGAAAATGACCTAATTGATTATCCAATGACACAAACACACCTATTGGATGCACAAGATTGGTTAAAAACCCTAATTGGACAAGAATATGCCTAGGGAGGACGAAAATGACCTAAATATTAATTCAATGACACAAAGAAAGTTATTGGATGCACAATACTGGTTAAAAACCCTAATTGGACAAGAATAAGCCTAGGGAGGACGAAAATGACCTAATTGATCATCCAATGACACAAACACACCTATTGGATGCACAAGATTGGTTAAAAACCCTAATTGGACAAGAATATGCCTAGGGAGGACGAAAATGACCTAAATATTAATTCAATGACACAAACAAAGTTATTGGATGAACAAGATTGGTTAAAAACCCTAATGGGACAAGAATAAGCCTAGGGAGGACGAAAACGACCTAATTGATCATCCAATGACACAAACACACCTATTGGATGCACAAGATTGGTTAAAAACCCTAATTGGACAAGAATATGCCTAGGGAGGACGAAAATGACCTAAATATTAATTCAATGACACAAACAAACTTATCGGATGCACAAGATTGGTTAGAAACCCTAATTGGACAAGAATAAGCCTAGGGAGGACGAAAATGACCTAATTGATCATCCAATGACACAAACACACCTATTGGATGCACAAGATTGGTTAAAAACCCTAATTGGACAAGAATATGCCTAGGGAAGACGAAAATGACCTAAATATTAATTCAATTACACAAACAAACTTATCGGATGCACAAGATTGGTTAAAAACCCTAATTGGACAAGAATAAGCCTATGGAGGACGAAAATGACATAATTGATCATCCAATGACACAAACACACCTATTGGATGCAGAAGATTGGTTAAAAACCCTAATTGGACAAGAATATGCCTAGGGAGGACGAAAATGACCTAATTGATCATCCAATGACACAAACACACCTATTGGATGCACAAGATTGGTTAAAAACCCTAATTGGACAAGAATAAGCCTAGGGAGGACGAAAATGACCTAATTGATCATCCAATGACACAAACACACCTATTGGATGCACAAGATTGGTTAAAAACACAAATTGGACAAGAATAAGCCTAGGGAGGACGAAAATGACCTAAATGTTAATCCAATGACACAACTCAAGTTATTGGATGCACAAGATTGATTAAAAACCCTAATTGGACAAGAATAAGCCTAGGGAGGACGAAAATGACCTAATTGATCATCCAATGACACAAACACACCTATTGGATGCACAAGATTGGTTAAAAACCTATTGGATGCACAAGATTGGTTAAAAACCCTAATTGGACAAGAATATGCCTAGGGAGGACGAAAATGACCTAAATGTTAATCCAATGACACAACTCAACTTATTGGATGCACAAGATTGGTTAAAAACCCTAATTGGACAAGAATAAGCCTATGGAGGACGAAAGTGACCTAATTGATCATCCAATGACACAAACACACCTTTTGGATGTACAAGATTGGTTAAAACCCTAATTGGACAAGAATAAGCCTTGGGAGAACGAAAATGACCTAAATGTTAATCCAATGACACAACTCAACTTATTGGATGCACAAGATTGGTTAAAAACCCTAATTGGACAAGAATAAGCCTAGGGAGGACGAAAATGACCTAATTGATCATCCAATGACACAAACACACCTATTGGATGCACAAGATTGGTTAAAAACCCTAATTGGACAAGAATATGCCTAGGGAGGACGAAAATGACCTAAATATTAATTCAATGAAACAAACAAACTTATTGGATGCACAAGATTGGTAAAAAACTCTAATTGGACAAGAATAAGCCTAGGGAGGACGAAAATGACCTAATTGATCATCCAATGACACAAACACACCTATTGGATGCACAAGATTGGTTAAAAACCCTAATTGGACAAGAATAAGCCTAGGGAGGACGAAAATGACCTAATTGATCATCCAACGACACAAACACACCTATTGGATGCACAAGATTTCTTAAAAACCCAACTTGGACAAGAATATGCCTAGGGAGGACGAAAATGACCTAATTGATCATCCAATGACACAAACACACCTATTGGATGCACAAGATTGGTTAAAAACCCTAATTGGACAAGAATATGCCTAGGGAGGACGAAAATGACCTAAATATTAATTCAATGACACAAACAAACTTATCGGATGCACAAGATTGGTTAAAAACCCTAATTGGACAAGAATAAGCCTAGGGAGGACGAAAATGACCTAAATATTAATCCAATGACACAACTCAACTTATTGGATGCACAAGATTGGTTAAAAACCCTAATTGGACAAGAATATGCCTAGGGAGGACAAAAATGACCTAATCGATCATCCAATGACACAAACACACCTATTGGATGCACAAGATTGGTTAAAAACCCTAATTGGACAAGAATAAGCCTAGGGAGGACGTAAATGACCTAATTGATCATCCAATGACACAAACACACCTATTGGATGCACAAGATTGGTTAAAAACCCTAATTGGACAAGAATATGCCTAGGGAGGACGAAAATGACCTAAATATTAATTCAATGACACAAACAAACTAATCGGTTGCACAAGATTGGTTAAAAACCCTAATTGGACAAGAATAAGCCTAGGGAGGACGAAAATGACCTAATTGATCATCCAATGACACAAACACACCTATTGGATGCACAAGATTGGTTAAAAACCCTAATTGGACAAGAATATGCCTAGGGAGGACGAAAATGACCTAAATATTAATTCAATGACACAAACAAATTTGTTGGATCCACAAGATTGGTTAAAAACCCTAATTGGACAAGAATAAGCCTAGGGAGGACGAAAATGACCTAATTGATCATCCAATGACACAAACACACCTATTGGATGCACAAGATTGGTTAAAAACCCTAATTGGACAAGAATAAGCCTAGGGAGGACAAAAAGGACCTAATTGATCATCCAATGACACAAACACACCTATTGGATGCACAAGATTGGTTAAAAACCCTAATTGGACAAGAATATGCCTAGGGAGGACGAAAATGACCTAAATATTAATTCAATGACACAAACAAAGTTATTGGATGCACAAGATTGATTAAAAACCCTAATTTGACAAGAATAAGTCTAGGTAGGACGAAAATGACCTAATTGATCATCCAATGACACAAACACACCTATTGGATGCACAAGATTGGTTAAAAACCCTAATTGGACAAGAATAAGCATAGGGAGGACGAAAACGACCTAATTGATCATCCAATGACACAAACACACCTATTGGATGCACAAGATTGGTTAAAAACCCTAATTGGACAAGAATATGCCTAGGGAGGACGAAAATGACCTAAATATTAATTCAATGACACAAACAAAGTTATTGGATGCACAAGATTGATTAAAAACCCTAATTTGACAAGAATAAGTCTAGGTAGGAAGAAAATGACCTAATTGATCATCCAATGACACAAACACACCTATTGGATGCACAAGATTGGTTAAAAACCCTAATTGGACAAGAATATGCCTAGGGAGGACGAAAATGACCTAAATATTAATTCAATGACACAAACAAACTTATTGGATGCACAAGGTTGGTTAAAAACCCTAATTGGACAAGAATAAGCCTAGGGATGACGAAAATGACCTAATTGATCATCCAATGACACAAACACACCTATTGGATGCACAAGATTGGTTAAAAACCCTAATTGGACAAGAATAAGCCTAGGGATGACGAAAATGACCTAAATGTTAATCCAATGACACCACTCAACTTATTGGATGCACAAGATTGGTTAAAAACCCTAATTGGACAAGAATACGCCTACGAAGGACGAAAATGACCTAATTGATCATCCAATGACACAAACACACCTATTGGATGCACAAGATTGGTTAAAAACCCTAATTGGACAAGAATATGCCTAGGGAGGACGAAAATGACCTAAATATTAATTCAATGACACAAACAAACTTATTGGATGCACAAGATTGGTTAAAAACCCTAATTGGACAAGAATAAGCCTAGGGAGGACGAAAATTACCTAATTGATCATCCATTGCCACAAACACACCTATTGGATGCACAAGATTGTATAAAAACCCTAATTGGACAAGAATATGCCTAGGGAGGACGAAAATGACCTAATTGATCATCCAATGACACAAACACACCTATTGGATGCACAAGATTGGTTAAAAACCCTAATTGGACAAGAATATGCCTAGGGAGGACGAAAATGACCTAAATATTAATTCAACGAAACAAACAAACTTATTGGATGCACAAGATTGGTTAAAAACCCTAATTGGACAAGAATAAGCCTAGGGAGGACAAAAATGACCTAATAGATCATCCAATGACACAAACACGCCTATTGGAAGCACAAGATTGGATAAAAACCCTAATTGGACAAGAATATTCCTAGGGAGGACGAAAATGACCTAAATATTAATTCAATGACATAAACAAACTTATTGGATGCACAAAATTGGTTAAAAACCCTAATTGGACAAGAATGTGCCTAGGGAGGACGAAAATGACCTAATTGATCATCCAATGACACAAACACACCTATTGGATGCACAAGATTGGTTAAAAACCCTAATTGGACAAGAATATGCCTAGGGAGGACGAAAATGACCTAAATATTAATTCAATGACACAAACAAAGTTATTGGGTGCACAAGATTGGTTAAAAACCCTAATTTGACAAGAATAAGTCAAGGGAGGACGAAAATGACCTAATCGATCATCCAATGACACAAACACACCTATTGGATGCACAAGATTGGTTAAAAACCCTAATTGGACAAGAATAAGCCTAGGGAGGACGAAAATTACCTAATTGATCATCCAATGACGCAAATGAACTTATTGGATGCACAAGATTGGTTAAAAACCCTAATTGGACAAGATTAAGCATAGAAAGGACGAAAATGACCTAATTGATCATCCAATGACACAAACACACCTATTGGATGCACAAGATTGGTTAAAAACCCTAATTGGACAAGAATATGCCTAGGGAGGACGAAAATGACCTAAATATTAATTCAATGACACAAACAAAGATATTGGATGCACAAGATTGGATAAAAACCCTAATTGGACAAGAATAAGCCTAGGGAGGACGAAAATGACCTAATTGATCATCCAATGACACAAACACACCTATTGGATGCACAAGATTGGTTAAAAACCCTAGTTGGACAAGAACATGCCTAGGGAGGACGAAAATGACCTAATTGATCATCCAATTACACTAATGAACTTATTGGATGCACAAGATTGGTTAAAATTCCTAATTGGGCAAGAAAAAGCCTAGGGAGGACGAAAATGACCTAATTGATCATCCAATGACACAAACACACCTATTGGATGCACAAGATTGGTTAAAAACCCTAATTGGACAAGAATATGCCTAGGGAGGACGAAAATGACCTAAATATTAATTCAATGACACAAACAAAGTTATTGGATGCACAAGATTGGTTAAAAACCCTAATTGAACAAGAATAAGCCTAGGGAGGACGAAAATGACCTAATTGATCATCCAATGACACAAACACACCTATTGGATGCACAAGATTGGTTAAAAACCCTAATTGGACAAAAATAAGCCTAGGGAGGACGAAAATGACCTAATTGATCATCCAATGACACAAACACACCTATTAGATGCACAAGATTGGTTAAAAACCCTAATTGGACAAGAATCTGCCTAGGGAGGACGAAAGTGACCTAATTGATCATCCAATGACACAAACACACCTATTGGATGCACAAGATTGGTTAAAAACCCTAATTGGACAAGAATATGCCTAGGGAGGACGAAAATGACCTAAATATTAATTCAATGACACAAACAAACTTATTGGATGCACAAGATTGGTTAAAAACCCTAATTGGACAAGAATAAGCCTAGGGAGGACGTAAATGACCTAATTGATCATCCAATGACACAAACACACCTACTGGATGCACAAAATTGGATAAAAACCCTAATTGGACAAGAATATGCCTAGGGAGGACAAAAATGACCTAAATGTTAATTCAATGACACAAACGAACTTATTGGATGCACAACATTGGTTAAAAACCCTAATTGGACAAGGATAAGCCTAGGGAGGACGAAAATGATCTATTTGATCATCCAATGACACAAACACACCTATTGGAAGCACAAGATTGGTTAAAAACCCTAATTGGACAAGAATAAGCCTAGGGAGGACGAAAATGACCTAAATGTTAATCCAATGACACAACTCAACTTATTTGATGCACAAGATTGGTTAAAAACCCTAATTGGACAAGAATAAGCCTACGGAGGATGAAAATGACCTAAA
>JBBPBR010001926.1:839367-853680 GCA_037974775.1 Cicer pinnatifidum | reverse complement strand
AATAAGCCTAGGGAGGACGAAAATGACCTAAATGTTAATCCAATGACACAACTCAATTCTTGGATGCACAAGATTGGTTAAAAACCCTAATTGGACAAGAATAAGCCTAGGGAGGACGAAAATGACCTAATTGATCATCCAATGACACAAACACACCTATTGGATGCACAAGATTCATTAAAAACCCTAATTGGACAAGAATATGCCTAGGGAGGACGAAAATGACCTAATTGATCATCCAATGACACAAACACACCTATTGGAAGCACAAGATTGGTTAAACACCCTAATTGGACAAGAATATGCCTAGGGAGGACGAAAATGACCTAAATGTTAATCCAATGACGCAAATAAACTTATTGGATGCACAAGATTGATTAAAAACCCTAATTGGACAAGAATAAGCCTAGGGAGGACGAAAATGACCTAATTGATCATCCAATGACACAAACACACCTATTGGATGCACAAGATTGGTTAAAAACCCTAATTGGACAAGAATATGCCTAGGGAGGACGAAAATGACCTAAATATTAATTTAATGACACAAACAAAGTTATTGGATACACAAGATTGGTTAAAAACCCTAATTGGACAAGATAAAGCCTAGGGAGGACGAAAATGAACTAATTGATCATCCAATGACACAAACACACCTATTGGATGCACAAATTAGTTAAAAACCCTAATTGGACAAGAATAAGCCTAGGGAGGACGAATATGACCTAAATGTTAATCCAATGACACAACTCAACTTATTGGATGCACAAGATTGGTTAAAAACGCTAATTGGACAAGACTAAGCCTAGGGAGGACGAAAATGACCTAATTGATCATCCAATGACACAAACACACCTATTGGAAGCACAAGATTGGTTAAAAACCCTAATTGGACAAGAATATGCCTAGGGAGGACGAAAATGACCAAAATGTTAATCCAATGACACAAATAAACTTATTGGATGCACAAGATTGATTAAAAACCCTAACTGGACAAGAATAAGCCTAGGGAGGACGAAAATGACCTAATTGATCATCCAATGACACAAACACACCTATTGGATGCACAAGATTGGTTAAAAACCCTAATTGGACAAGAATATGCCTAGGGAGGACGAAAATGACCTAAATATTAATTCAATGATACAAACAAAGTTATTGGATACACAAGATTGGTTAAAAACCCTAATTGGACAAGATAAAGCCTAGGGAGGACGAAAATGAACTAATTGATCATCCAATGACACAAACACACCTATTGGATGCACAAATTGGTTAAAAACCCTAATTGGACAAGAATAAGCCTAGGGAGGACGAATATGACCTAAATGTTAATCCAATGACACAACTCAACTTATTGGATGCACAAGATTGGTTAAAAACGCTAATTGGACAAGAATAAGCCTAGGGAGGACGAAAATGACCTAATTGATCATCCAATGACACAAACACACCTATTGGATGCACATGATTGGTTAAAAACCCTATTTGGACAAGAATATGCCTAGGGAGGACGAAAGTGACCTAATTGATCATCCAATGACACAAACACACCTATTGGATGCACAAGATTGGTTAAAACCCCTAATTGGACAAGAATATGCCTAGGGAGGACGAAAATGACCTAAATATTAATTCAATGACACAAACAAACTTATTGGATGCACAAGATTGGTTAAAAACCATAATTGGACAAGAATAAGCCTAGGGAGGACGAAAATGACCTAATTGATCATCCAATGACACAAACACACCTATTGGATGCACAAGATTGGTTAAAAACCCTAATTGGACAAGAATATGCCTTGTGAGGACGAAAATGACCTAAATATTAATTCAATGACACAAACAAACTTATTGGATGCACAAGATTGGTTAAAAACCCTAATTGGACAAGAATAAGCCTAGGGAGGACGAAAATGACCTAATTGATCATCCAATGACACAAACACACCTATTGGATGCACAAGATTGGTTAAAAACCCTAATTGGACAAGAATATGCCTAGGGAGGACGAAAATGACCTAAATATTAATTCAATGACACAAACAAAGTTATTGGATGCACAAGATTGGTTAAAAACACTAATTGGACAAGAATAAGCCTAGGGAGGACGAAAATGACTTAATTGATCATCCAATGACACAAACACACCTATTGGATGCACAAGATTGGTTAAAAATCCTAATTGGACAAGAATATGCCTAGGGAGGACGAAAATGACCTAAATATTAATTCAATGACACAAACAAACTTATTGGATGCACAAGATTAGTGAAAAACCCTAATTGGGCAAGAATAAGCCTAGGGAGGACGAAAATGACCTAATTGATCATCCAATGACACAAACACACCTATTGGATGCACAAGATTGGTTAAAAACCCTAATTGGACAAGAATATGCCTAGGGAGGACGAAAATGACCTAAATATTAATTCAATGACACAAACAAAGTTATTGGATGCACAAGATTGGTTAAAAACCCTAATTGGACAAGAATATGTCTAAGGAGGACGAAAATGACCTAAATGTTAATCCAATGACACAAATGAACTTATGGGATGCACAACATTGGTTAAAAACCCTAATTGGACAAGAGTAAGCCTAGGAACGACGAAAATAACCTAATTGATCATCCAATGACACAAATACACCTATTGGATGCACAAGATTGGTTAAAAACCCTAATTGGACAAGAATATGCCTAGGGAGGACGAAAATGACCTAATTGATCATCCAATGACACAAATGAACTTATTGGATGCACAAGATTTGTTAAAAACCCTAATTGGACAAGAATAAGCCTAGGGAGGACGAAAATGACCTAATTGATCATCCAATGACACAAACACACCTATTGGATGCACAAGATTGGTTAAAAACCCTAATTGGACAAGAATATGCCTAGGGAGGACGAAAATGACCTAAATATTAATTCAATGACACAAGCAAAGTTATTGGATGCACAAGATTGGTTAAAAACCCTAATTGGACAAGAATAAGTCTAGGGAGGACGAAAATGACCTAATTGATCATCCAATGACACAAACACACCTATTGGATGCACAAGATTGGTTAAAAACCGTAATTGGACAAGACTATGCCTAGGGAGGACGAAAATGACCTAAATGTTAATCCAATGACACAAATGAACTTATTGGATGCACAAGATTGGTTAAAAACCCTAATTGGACAAGAATAAGCCTAGGGAGGACGAAAATGACCTAATTGATCATCCAATGACACAAACACACCTATTGGATGCACAAGATTGGTTAAAAACCCTAATTGGACAAGAATAAGCCTAGGGAGGACAACAATGACCTAATTGATCATCCAATGACACAAACACACCTATTGGATGCACAAGAATGGTTAAAAACCCTAATTGGACAAGAATAAGCCTAGGGAGGACGAAAATGACCTAATTGATCATCCAATGACACAAACACACCTATTGGATGCACAAGATTGGTTAAAAACCCTAATTGGACAAGAATAAGCCTAGGGAGGACGAAAATGACCTAATTGATCATCCAATGACACAAACACACCTATTGGATGCACAAGATTGGTTAAAAACCCTAATTGGACAAGAATATGCCTAGGGAGGACGAAAATGACCTAAATGTTAATCCAATGACACAACTCAACCTATTGGATGCACAAGATTGGTTAAAAACCCTAATTGGACAAGAATAAGCCTAGGGAGGACGATAAATGACCTAATTGATCATCCAATGACACAAACACACCTATTGGATGCACAAGATTGGTTAAAAACCCTAATTGGACAAGAATAAGCCTAGGGAGGACGAAAATGACCTAATTGATCATCCAATGACACAAACACACCTATTGGATGCACAAGATTGGTTAAAAACCCTAATTGGACAAGAATAAGCCTAGGGAGAATGAAAATGACCTAAATGTAATCCAATGACACAACTCAACTTATTGGATGCACAAGATTGGTTAAAAACCCTAATTGGACAAGAATAAGCCTAGGGAGGACGAAAATGACCTAATTGATCATCCAATGACACAAACACACCTATTGGATGCACAAGATTGGTTAAAAACCCTAAATCGACAAGAATAAGCCTAGGGAGGACGAAAATGACCTAATTGATCATCCAATGACACAAACACACCTATTGGATGCACAAGATTGGTTAAAAACCCTAATTGGACAAGAATATGCCTAGGGAGGACGAAAATGACCTAAATGTTAATGCAATGACACAAATGAACTTATTGGATGCACAAGATTGGTTAAAAACCCTAATTGGACAAGAATAAGCCTAGGGAGGACGAAAATGACCTAATTGATCATCCAATGACACAAACACACCTACTGGATGCACAAGATTGGTTAAAAACCCTAATTGGACAAGAATATGCCTAGGGAGGACGAAAATGACCTAAATGTTAATTCAATGACACAAACAAAGTTATTGGATAGACAAGATTGGTTAAAAACCCTAATTGGACAAGAATAAGCCTAGGGAGGACGAAAATGACCTAATTGATCATCCAATGACACAAACACACCTATTGGATGCACAAGATTGGTTAAAAACCCTAATTGGACAAGAATATGCCTAGGGAGGACGAAAATGACCTAAATATTAATTCAATGACACAAACAAACTTATTTGAGGCACAAGATTGGTTAAAAACCCTAATTGGCCAAGAATAAGCCTAGGGAGGACGAAAATGACCTAATTGATCATCCAATGACACAAACACACCTATTGGATGCACAAGATTGGTTAAAAACCCTAATTGGACAAGAATAAGCCTAGGGAGGACGAAAATGACCTAATTGATCATCCAATGACACAAACACACCTATTGGATGCACAAGATTGGTTAAAAACCCTAATTGGACAAGAATATGCCTAGGGAGGACGAAAATGACCTAATTGATCATCCAATGACACAAATGAACTTATTGGATGCACAAGATTAGTTAAAAACCCTTATTGGAAAAGAATTAGCCTAGGGAGGACGGAAATAACCTAATTGATCATCCAATGACACAAACACACCTATTAGATGCACAAGATTGGTCTAAAACTCTAATTGGACAAGAATATGCCTAGGGAAGACGAAAATGACCTAAATGTTAATCCAATGACACAAATGAACTTATTGGATGCACAAGATTGGTTAAAACCCTAATTGGACAAGAATAAGCCTAGGGAGGACGAAAATGACCTAAATGTTAATCCAATGACACAACTCAACTTATTGGATGCACAAGATTGGTTAAAAACCCTAATTGGGCAAGAATAAGCCTAGGGAGGACGAAAATGACCTAATTGATCATCCAATGACACAAACACACCTATTGGATGCACAAGATTGGTTAAAAACCCTAATAGGACAAGAATATGCCTAGGGAGGACGAAAATGACCTAATTGATCATCCAATGACACAAATGAACTTATTGGATGCACAAGATTAGTTAAAAACCCTAATTGGACAAGAATAAGGCTAGGGAGGACGAAAATAACCTAAATGATCATCCAATGACACAAACACACCTATTGGATGCACAAGATTGGTTGAAAACCCAAATTGGACAAGAATATGCCTAGAAAGGACGAAAATGACCTAATTGATCATCCAATGACACAAACACACCTATTGGATGCACAAGATTGGTTAAAAACCCTAATTGGACAAGAATATGCCTAGGGAGGACGAAAATGACCTAATTGATCATCCAATGACACAAACACACCTATTGGATGCACAAGATTGGTTAAAAACCCTAATTGGACAAGAATATGCCTAGGGAGGACGAAAATGACCTAAATATTAATTCAATGACACAAACAAAGTTATTGGATACACAAGATTGGTTAAAAACCCTAATTGGACAAGAATAAGCCTAGGGAGGACGAAAATGACCTAATTGAGCATCCAATGACACAAACACACCTATTGGATGCACAAGATTGGTTAAAAACCCTAATTGGACAAGAATAAGCCTAGGGAGGACGAAAATGACCTAAATGTTAATCCAATGACACAACTCAACTTATTTGATGCACAAGATTGGTTAAAAACCCTAATTGGACAAGAATAAGCCTACGGAGGATGAAAATGACCTAAATGTTAATCCAATGACACAACTCAACTTATTGGATGCACAAGATTAGTTAAAAACCCTAATTGGACAAGAATAAGCCTATGGAGGACGAAAATGACCTAATTGATCATCCAATGACACAAACACACCTATTGGAAGCACAAGATTGGTTAAAAACCCTAATTGGACAAGAATATGCCTAGGGAGGACGAAAATGACCTAAATGTTAATCCAATGTCACAAATGAGCTTATTGGATGTACAAGATTGGTTAAAAACCCTAATTGGACAAGAATAAGCCTAGGGAGGACGAATATGACCTAAATGTTAATCCAATGACACAACTCAACTTATTGGATGCACAAGATTGGTTAAAAACCCTAATTGGACAAGAATAAGCCTACGGAGGACGAAAATGACCTAAATGTTAATCCAATGACACAACTCAACTTATTGGATGCACAAGATTGGTTAAAAACCCTAATTGGACAAGAATAAGCCTAGGGAGGACGAAAATGATCTATTTGATCATCCAATGACACAAACACACCTATTGGAAGCACAAGATTGGTTAAAAACCCTAATTGGACAAGAATATGCCTAGGAAGGACGAAAATGACTTAAATGTTAATCCAATGACACAAATAAACTTATTGGATGCACAAGATTGGTTAAAAACCCTAATTGGACAAGAATAAGCCTAGGGAGGACGAAAATGACCTAATTGATCATCCAATGACACAAACACACCTACTGGATGCACAAGATTGGTTAAAAACCCTAATTGGACAAGAATATGCCTAGGGAGGACGAAAATGACCTAAATGTTAATTCAATGACACAAACAAAGTTATTGGATAGACAAGATTGGTTAAAAACCCTAATTGGACAAGAATAAGCCTAGGGAGGACGAAAATGACCTAATTGATCATCCAATGACACAAACACACCTATTGGATGCACAAGATTGGTTAAAAACCCTAATTGGACAAGAATATGCCTAGGGAGGACGAAAATGACCTAAATATTAATTCAATGACACAAACAAAGTTATTGGATGCACAAGATTGATTAAAAACCCTAATTTGACAAGAATAAGTCTAGGTAGGACGAAAATGACCTAATTGATCATCCAATGACACAAACACACCTATTGGATGCACAAGATTGGTTAAAAACCCTAATTGGACATGAATAAGCCTAGGGACGACGAAAACGACCTAATTGATCATCCATTGACACAAACACACCTATTGGATGAACAAGATTGGTTAAAAACCCTAATTGGACAAGAATAAGCCTAGGGAGGACGAAAATGACCTAATTGATCATCCAATGACACAAACACACCTATTGGATGCACAAGATTGGTTAAAAACCCTAATTGGACAAGAATATGCCTAGGGAGGACGAAAATGACCTAAATATTAATTCAATGACACAAACAAAGTTATTGGATGCACAAGATTGGTTAAAAACCCTAATTGGACAAGAATAAGCCTAGGGAGGACGAAAATGACCTAATTGATCATCCAATGACACAAACACACCTATTGGATGCACAAGATTGGTTAAAAACCCTAATTGGACAAGAATAAGCCTAGGGAGGACGAAAATGATCTAATTGATCATCCAATGACACAAAAACACCTATTAGATGCACAAGATTGGTTTAAAACCCTAGTTGGACAAGAATATGCCTAGGGAGGACAAAAATGACCTAATTGATCATCCAATGACACAAATGAACTTATTGGATGCACAAGATTAGTTAAAAACCCTAATTGGACAAGAATAAGCCTATGGAGGACGAAAATGACCTAATTGATCATCCAATGACACAAACACACCTATTGGAAGCACAAGATTGGTTAAAAACCCTAATTGGACAAGAATATGCCTAGGGAGGACGAAAATGACCTAACTGTTAATCCAATGACACAAATGAACTTATTGGATGCAAAAGATTAGTTAAAAACCCTAATTGGACAAGAATAAGCCTATGGAGGACGAAAATGACCTAATTGATCATCCAATGACACAAACACACCTATTGGAAGCACAAGATTGGTTAAAAACCCTAATTGGACAAGAATATGCCTAGGGAGGACGAAAATGACCTAACTGTTAATCCAATGACACAAATGAACTTATTGGATGCACAAGATTGGTTAAAAACCCTAATTGGACAAGAATATGCCTAGGGAGGACGAAAATGACCTAAATATTAATTCAATGACACAAACAAAGTTATTGGATGCACAAGATTGGTTAAAAACCCTAAATGGACTAGAATATGCCTAGGGAGGACGAATATGACCTAAATGTTAATCCAATAAAACAAATGAACTTATTGGATGCACAAGATTGGTTAAAAACCCTAATTGGACAAGAATATGCCTAGGGAGGACTGATATGACCTAAATGTTAATCCAATGACACAAATGAACTTATTGGATGCACAAGATTGGTTAAAAACCCTAATTGGACAAGAATAAGCCTAGGGAGGACGAAAATGACCTAATTGATCATCCAATGACACAAACACACCTATTGGATGCACAAGATTGGTTAAAAACCCTAATTGGACAAGAATATGCCTAGGGAGGACGAAAATGACCTAAATATTAATCCAATGACACAAACAAAGTTATTGGATGAACAAGATTGGTTAAAAACCCTAATTGGACAAGAATAAGCCTAGGGAGGACGAAAATGACCTAATTGATCATCCAATGACACAAGCACACCTATTGGATGCACAAGATTGGTTAAAAACCCTAATTGGACAAGAATATGCTTAGGGAGGACGAAAATGACCTAAATATTAATTCAATGACACAAACACACCAATTGGATGCACAAGATTGGTTAAAAACCCTAATTGGACAAGAATAAGCCTAGGGAGGACGAAAATGACCTAATTGATCATCCAATGACACAAACACACCTATTGGATGCACAAGATTGGTTAAAAACCCTAATTGGACAAGAATATGCCTAGGGAGGACGAAAATGACCTAAATATTAATTCAATGACACAAACAAAGTTATTGGATGCCCAAGATTGGTTAAAAACCCTAATTGGACAAGAATAAGCCTAGGGAGGACGAAAATGACCTAATTGATCATCCAATGACACAAACACACCTATTGGAAGCACAAGATTGGTTAAAAACCCTAATTGGACAAGAATATGCCTAGGGAGGACGAAAATGACCTAAATGTTAATCCAATGACACAAATGAGCTTATTGGATGCACAAGATTGGTTAAAAACCCTAATTGGACAAGAATAAGCCTACGGAGGACGAAAATGACCTAAATGTTAATCCAATGACACAACTCAACTTATTGGATGCACAAGATTGGTTAAAAACCCTAATTGGACAAGAATAAGCCTAGGGAGGACGAAAATGACCTAATTGATCATCCAATGACACAAACACACCTATTGGATGCACAAGATTGGTTAAAAACCTTAGTTGGACAAGAATAAGCCTTGGGAGGACGAAAATGACCTAAATGTTAATTCAATGACACAACTCAACTTATTGGATGCACAAGATTGGTTAAAAACCCTAATTGGACAAGAATATGCCTAGGGAGGACGAAAATGACCTAAATGTGAATCCAATGAAACAAATGAACTTATTGGATGCACAAGATTGGTTAAAAACCTAATTGGACAGGAATAAGCCTAGGGAGAATGAAAATGACCTAAATGTTAATCCAATGACACAACTCAACTTATTGGATGCACAAGATTGGTTAAAAACCCTAATTGGACAAGAATAAGCCTAGGGAGGACGAAAATGACCTAATTGATCATCCAATGACACAAACACACCTATTGGATGCACAAGATTGGTTAAAAACCCTAATTGGACAAGAATATGCCTAGGGAGGACGAAAATGACCTAATTCATCATCCAATGACACAAACACACCTATTGAATGCACAAGTTTGGTTAAAAACCCTAATTGGACAAGAATATGCCTAGGGAGAACGAAAATGACCTAAATATTAATTCAATGACACAAACAAACTTATTGGATGCATAAGATTGGTTAAAATCCCTAATTGGACAAGAATAAGCCTATGGAGGACGAAAACGACCTAATTGATCATCCAATGACACAAACACACCTATTGGATGCACAAGATTGGTTAAAAACCCTAATTGGACAAGAATATGCCTAGGGAGGACGGATATGACCTAAATGTTAATCCAATGACACAAATGAACTTATTGGATGCACAAGATTGGTTAAAAACCCTATTTGGACAAGAATAAGCCTAGGGAGAACGAAAATGACCTAAATGTTAATCCAATGTCACAACTCAACTTATTGGATGCACAAGATTGGTTAAAAACCCTATTTGGACAAGAATAAGCCTAGGGAGGACGAAAATGACCTAATTGATCATCCAATGACACAAACACACCTATTGGATGCACAAGATTGGTTAAAAACCCTAATTGGACAAGAATATGCCTAGGGAGGACGAAAATGACCTAAATAATCATCCAATGACACAAACACACCTATTGGATGCACAAGATTGGTTAAAAACCCTAATTGGACAAGAATATGCCTAGGGAGGACGAATATGATCTAAATATTAATCCAATAACACAAATGAACTTATTGGATGCACAAGATTGGTTAAAAACCCTAATTGGACAAGAATAAGCCTAGGGAGAACGAAAATGACCTAATTGATCATCCAATGACACAAACACACCTATTGGATGCACAAGATTGGTTAAAAACCGTAATTGGACAAGAATAAGCCTAGGGAGGACGAAAATGACCTAAATGTTAATCGAATGACACAACTCAACTTATTGGATGCACAAGATTGGTTAAAAACCCTAATTGGACAAGAATAAGCCTAGGGAGGACGAAAATGACCTAATTGATCATCCAATGACACAAACACACCTATTGGAAGCACAAGATTGGTTAAAAACCCTAATTGGACAAGAATATGCCTAGGGAGGACGATAATGACCTAAATGTTAAACCAATGACACAAATGAACTTATTGGATGCACAAGATTGGTTAAAAACCCTAATTGGACAAGAATAAGCCTAAGGAGGACAAAAATGACCTAATAGATCATCCAATGACACAAACACACCTATTGGATGCACAAGATTGGTTAAAAACCCTAATTGGACAAGAATATGCCTAGGGAGGACAAAAATGACCTAAATATTAATTCAATGACACAAACAAAGTTATTGGATGCACAAGATTGGTTAAAAACCCTAATTGGACAAGAATAAGCCTAGGGAGGACGAAAATGACCTAATTGATCATCCAATGACACAAACACACCTATTGGAAGCACAAGATTGGTTAAAAACCCTAATTGGACAAGAATATGCCTAGGGAGGACGAATATGACCTAAATGTTAATCCAATGAAATAATGAACTTATTGGATGCATAAGATTGGCTAAAAACCCTAATTGGACAAGAATAAGCCTAGGGAGGACGAAAATGACCTAATTGATCATCCAATGACACAAACACACCTATTGGATGCACAAGATTGGTTAAAAACCCTAATTGGACAAGAATATGCCTAGGGAGGACGAAAATGACCTAAATGTTAATCCAATGACACAAACACACCTATTGGATGCACAATATCGGTTAAAAACCCTAATTGGACAAGAATAAGCCTAGGGAGGAAGAAAATGACCTAATTGATCATCCAATGACACAAATACACCTATTGGATGCACAAGATTGGTTAAAAACCCTAATTGGACAAGGATATGCCTAGGAAGGTCGAAAATGACCTAATTGATCATCCAATGACACAAATGAACTTATTGGATGCATAAGATTAGTTAAAAACCCTAATTGGACACGAATAAGCCTAGGGAGGACGAAAATAACCTAATTGATCATCCAATGACACAAACACACCTATTGGATGCACAAGATTGGTTAAAAACCCTAATTGGACAAGAATATGCCTAGGGAGGACGAAAATGACCTAAATGTTAATCCAATGACACAAATGAACTTATTGGATGCACAAGATTGGTTTAAAACCCTAATTGGACAAGAATAAGCCTAGGTAGGACGAATATGACCTAAATGTTAATCCAATGACACAACTCAACTTATTGGATGCACAAGATTGGTTAAAAACCCTAATTGGACAAGAATAAGCCTAGGGAGGACGAAAATGACCTAAATATTAATTCAATGACAGAAACAAAGTTATTGGATGCACAACATTGGTTAAAAACCCTAATTGGACAAGAATAAGCATAGGGAGGACGAAAATGGCCTAATTGATCATCCAATGACACAAACACACCTATTGGATGCACAAGATTGGTTAAAAACTCTAATTGGACAAGAATATGCCTAGGGAGGACGAAAATGACCCAAATGTTAATCCAATGACACAACTCAACTTATTGGATGCACAAGATTGGTTAAAAACCCTAATTGGACAAGAATAAGCCTACGGAGGACGAAAATGACCTAAATGTTAATCCAATGACACAACTCAACTTATTGGATGCACAAGATTGGTTAAAAACCCTAATTGGACAAGAATAAGCCTAGGGAGGACGAAAAATGACCTAATTGATCATCCAATGACACAAACAAACCTATTGGAAGCACAAGATTGGTTAAAAACCCTAATTCGACAAGAATATGCCTAGGGAGGACGAAAATGACCTAAATATTAATCCAATGACACAAATGAGCTTATTGGATGCACAAGATTGGTTAAAAACCCTAATTGGACAAGAATAAGCCTAGGGAGGACGAATATGACCTAAATGTTAATCCAATGACACAACTCAACTTATTGGATGCATAAGATTGGTTAAAAACCCTAATTGGACAAGAATAAGCCTAGGGAGGACGAAAATGACCTAAATATTAATTCAATGACAGAAAAAAAGTTATTGGATGCACAACATTGGTTAAAAACCCTAATTGGACAAGAATTAGCATAAGGAGGACGAAAATGGCCTAATTGATCATCCAATGACACAAACACACCTATTGGATGCACAAGATTGGTTAAAAACCCTAATTGGACAAGAATATGCCTAGGGAGGATGAAAATGACCTAAATGTTAATCCAATGACACAAATGAACTTATTGGATGCACAAGATTGGTTAAAAACCCTAATTGGACAAGAATAAGCCTAGGGAGGACGAATATGACTTAAATGTTAATCCAATGACACAACTCAACTTATTGGATGCACAAGATTGGTTAAAAACGCTAATTGGACAAGAATAAGCCTAGGGACGACGAAAATGACCTAATTGATCATCCAATGACACAAACACACCTATTGGATGCACATGATTGGTTAAAAACCCTAATTGGACAAGAATATGCCTAGGGAGGACGAAAGTGACCTAATTGATCATCCAATGACACAAACACACCTATTGGATGCACAAGATTGGTTAAAACCCCTAATTGGACAAGAATATGCCTAGGGAGGACGAAAATGACCTAAATATTAATTTCAATGACACAAACAAACTTATTGGATGCACAAGATTCGTTAAAAACCTTAATTGGACAAGAATAAGCATAGGGAGGACGAAAATGGCCTAATTGATCATCCAATGACACAAACACACCTATTGGATGCACAAGATTGGTTAAAAACCCTAATTGGACAAGAATAAGCCTAGGGAGGACGAAAATGACCTAATTGATCATCCAATGACACAAACACACCTACTGGACGCACAAAATTGGTTAAAAACCCTAATGGGACAAGAATATGCCTAGGGAGGACAAAAATGACCTAAATGTTAATTCAATGACACAAACGAACTTATTGGATGCACAACATTGGTTAAAAACCCTAATTGGACAAGGATAAGCCTAGGGAGGACGAAAATGATCTATTTGATCATCCAATGACACAAACACAACTATTGGAAGCACAAGATTGGTTAAAAACCCTAATTGGACAAGAATATGCCTAGGGAGGACGAAAATGACCTAAATGTTAATCCAATGACACAAATAAACTTATTGGATGCACAAGATTGGTTAAAAACCCTAATTGGACAAGAATAAGCCTAGGGAGGACGAAAATGACCTAATTGATCATCCAATGACACAAACACACCTATTGGATGGACAAGATTGGTTAAAAACCCTAATTGGACAAGAATAAGATTAGGGAGGA
>JBBPBR010001926.1:792389-838005 GCA_037974775.1 Cicer pinnatifidum | reverse complement strand
TGGATGCACAAGATTGGTTAAAAACCCTAATTGGACAAGAATATGCCTAGGGAGGACGAAAATGACCTAATTGGTCATCGAATGACACAAACACACCTATTGGATGCACAAGATTGGTTAAAAACCCTAATTGGACAAGAATAAGCCTAGGGAGGACGAAAATGACCTAATTGATCATCCAATGTCACAAACACACCAATTGGATGTACAAGATTGGTTAAAAACCCTAATTGGACAAGAATATGCCTAGGGAGGACTAAAATGACCTAAATATTAATTCAATGACACAAACAAACTTATCGGATGCACAAGATTGGTTAAAAACCCTAATCGGACAAGAATAAGCCTAGGGAGGACGAAAATGACCTAATTGATCATCCAATGACACAAAAACACCTATTGGATGCACAAGATTGGTTAAAAACCCTAATTGGACAAGAATATGCCTAGGGAGGACGAAAATGACCTAATTGATCATCCAATGACACAAATACACCTATTGGATGCACAAGATTGGTTAAAAACCCTAATTGGACAAGAATAAGCGTAGGGAGAACGAAAATGACCTAAATGTTAATCCAATGACACAACTCAACTTATTGGATGCACAAGATTGGTTAAAAACCCTAATTGCACAAGAATAAGCCTAGGGAGGACGAAAATGACCTAATTGATCATCCAATGACACAAACACACCTATTGGATGCATAAGATTGGTTAAAAACCCTAATTGGACAAGAATATGCCTAGGGAGGACGAAAATGACCTAATTGGTCATCTAATGACACAAACACACCTATTGGATGCACAAGATTGGTTAAAAACCCTAATTGGACAAGAATAAGCCTAGGGAGGACGAAAATAACCTAATTGATCATCCAATGACACAAACACACCTATTGGATGCACAAGATTGGTTAAAAACCCTAATTGGACAAGAATATGCCTAGGCAGGACGAAAATGACCTAAATATTAATCCAATGACACAAATGAACTTATTGGATGCACAAGATTGGTTAAAAACCCTAATTGGACAAGAATAAGCCTAGGGAGGACGAAAATGACCTAATTGATCATCCAATGACACAAATGAACTTATTGGATTCACAAGATTTGTTAAAAACCCTAATTGGACAAGAATAAGCCTAGGGAGGACGAAAATGACCTAATTGATCATCCAATGACACAAACACACCTATTGGATGCACAAGATTGGTTAAAAACCCTAATTGGACAAGAATAAGCCTAGGGAGGACGAAAATGACCTAATTGATCATCCAATGACACAAACACACCTATTGGATGCACAAGATTGGTTAAAAACCCTAATTGGACAAGAATAAGCCTAGGGAGGACGAAAATGACCTAATTGATCATCCAATGACACAAACACACCTATTGGATGCACAAGATTGGTTTAAAACCCTAGTTGATCAAGAATATGCCTAGGAAGGACGAAAATGACCTAATTGATCATCCAATGACACAAATGAACTTATTGGATGCACAAGATTGGTTAAAAACCCTAATTGGACAAGAATAAGCCTAGGGAGGACGAAAATGACCTAATTGATCATCCAATGACACAAACACACCTATTGGATGCACAAGATTGGTTAAAAACCCTAATTGGACAAGAATAAGCCTAGGGAGGACGAAAATGACCTAATTGATCATCCAATGACACAAACACACCTATGGGATGCACAAGATTGGTTAAAAACCCTAATTGCACAAGAATATGCCAAGGGAGGACGAAAGTGACCTAATTTATCATCCAATGACACAAATGAACTTATTGGATGCACAAGATTAGTTAAAAACCCTAATTGGACAAGAATAAGCCTAGGGAGGACGAAAATGACCTAATTGATCATGCAATGACACAAACACACCTATTGGATGCACAAGATTGGTTAAAAACCCTAATTGGACAAGAATATGCCTAGGGAGGACGAAAATGACCTAATTGATCATCCAATGACACAAACACACCTATTGGATGCACAAGATTGGTTAAAAACCCTAATTGGACAAGAATAAGCCTAGGGAGGACGAAAATGTCCAAATTGATCATCCAATGACACAAACACACCTATTGGATGCACAAGATTGGTTAAAAACCCTAATTGGACAAGAATAAGCCTAGGGAGGACGAAAATGACCTAATTGATCATCCAATGACACAAACACACCTATTGGATGCACAAGATTGGTTAAAAACCCTAAGTGGACAAGAATAAGCCTAGGGAGGACGAAAATAACCTAATTGATCATCCAATGACACAAACACACCTATTGGATGCACAAGATTGGTTAAAAACCCTAATTGGACAAGAATAAGCCTAGGGAGGACGAAAATAACCTAATTGTTCATCCAATGACACAAACACACCTATTGGATGCACAAGATTGGTTAAAAACCCTAATTGGACAAGAATAAGCCTAGGGAGGACGAAAATGACCTAATTGATCATCCAATGACACAAACACACCTATGGGATGCACAAGATTGGTTAAAAACCTTAATTGGACAAGAATATGCCTAGGGAGGACGAAAATGACCTAATTGGTCATCCAATGACACAAACACACCTATTGGATGCAAAAGATTGGTTAAAACCCCTAATTGGACAAGAATATGCCTAGGGAGGACGAAAATGACCTAATTGGTCATCCAATGACACAAACACACCTACTGGATGCAAAAGATTGGTTAAAACCCCTAATTGGACAAGAATAAGCCTAGGGAGGATGAAAATAACCTAATTGATCATCCAATGACACAAACACACCTATTGGATGCACAAGATTAGTTAAAAACCCTAATAGGACAAGAAAATGCCTAGGGAGGACGAAAATGACCTAAATGTTAATCCAATGACACAAATGAACTTATTGGATGCACAAGATTGGTTAAAAACCCTAATTGGACAAAAATAAGCCTAGGGAGGACGAAAATGACCTAAATATTAATTCAATGACACAAACAAACATATCGGATGCACAAGATTGGTTAAAAACCCTAATTGGTCAAGAATAGGCCTACGGAGGGCGAAAATGACCTAATTGATCATCCAAAGACACAAACACACCTATTGGATGCACAAGATTGGTTAAAAACCCTAATTGGACAAGAATAAGCCTAGGGAGGACGAAAATGACCTAATTGATCATCCAATGACACAAACACACCTATTGGATGCACAAGATTGGTTAAAAACCCTAATTGGACAAGAATAAGCCTTGGGAGGACGAAAATGACCTAATTGATCATCCAATGACACAAACACACCTATTGGATGCACAAGATTTGTTAAAAACCCAAATTGGACAAGAATATGCCTAGGGAGGACGAAAATGACCTAATTGATCATCCAATGACACAAACACACCTATTGGATGCACAACATTGGTTAAAAACCTTTATTGGACAAGAATATGCCTAGGGAGGACGAATATGACCTAAATGTTAATCCAATAAGACAAATGAACTTTTGGATGCACAAGATTTGTTAAAAACCCTAATTGGACAAGAATATGCCTAGGGAGGACGAAAATGACCTAATTGATCATCCAATGACACAAACACACCTATTGGATGCACAAGATTGGTTAAAAACCCTAATTGGACAAGAATAAGCCTAGGGAGGACGAAAATGACCTAATTGATCATCCAATGACACAAACACACCTATTGGATGCACAAGATTTGTTAAAAACCCTAATGGGACAAGAATATGCCTAGGGAGGACGAAAATGACCTAAATGTTAATCCAATGACACAAATGAACTTATTGGATGCACAAGATTGGTTAAAAACCCTAATTGGACAAGAATAAGCCTTCGGAGGACGAAAATGACCTAATTGATCATCCAATGACACAAACACACCAATTGGATGCACAAGACTGGTTAAAACCCTAATTGGACAAGAATATGCCTACGAAGGACGAAAATGACCTAATTGATCATCCAATGACACAAACACACCTATTGGATGCACAAGATTGGTTAAAAACCCTAATTGGACAAGAATAAGCCTAGGGAGGACGAAAATGACCTAATTGATCATCCAATGACACAAACACACCTATTGGATGCACAAGATTTGTTAAAAACCCTAATGGGACAAGAATATGCCTAGGGAGGACGAAAATGACCTAAATGTTAATCCAATGACACAAATGAACTTATTGGATGCACAAGATTGGTTAAAAACCCTAATTGGACAAGAATAAGCCTTCGGAGGACGAAAATGACCTAATTGATCATCCAATGACACAAACACACCTATTGGATGCAAAAGACTGGTTAAAAACCTTAATTGGACAAGAATATGCCTAGGAAGGACGAAAATGACCTAATTGATCATCCAATGACACAAATACACCTATTGGATGCACAAGATTGGTTAAAAACCCTAATTGGACAAGAATAAGCCTAGGGAGGACGAAAATGACCTAATTGATCATCCAATGACACAAACACACCTATTGGATGCACAAGATTGGTTAAAAACCCTAATTGGACAACAATAAGCCTAGGGAGGACGAAAATGACCTAATTGATCATCCAATGACACAAACACACCTATTGGATGCACATGATTGGTTAAAAACCCTAATTGGACAAGAATAAGCCTAGGGAGGACGAAAATGACCTAAATGTTAATCGAATGACACAACTCAACTTGTTGGATGCACAAGATTGGTTAAAAACCCTAATTGGACAAGAATAAGCCTAGGGAGGACGAAAATGACCTAAACGTTAATCCAATGACACAACTCAACTTCTTGGATGCACAAGATTGGTTAAAAACCCTAATTGGACAAGAATAAGCCTAGGGATGACGAAAATGACCTAATCGATCATCCAATGACATAAACACACCTATTGGATGCACAAGATTCGTTAAAAACCCTAATTGGACAAGAATATGCCTAGGGAGGACGAAAATGACCTAATTGATCATCCAATGACACAAACACACCTATTGGAAGCACAAGATTGGTTAAAAACCCTAATTGGACAAGAATATGCCTAGGGAGGACGAAAATGACCTAAATGTTAATCCAATGACACAAATGAGCTTACTGGATGCACAAGATTGGTTAAAAACCCTAATTGGACAAGAATAAGCCTACGGAGGACGAATATGACCTAAATGTTAATCCAATGACACAACTCAACTTATTGGATGCACAAGATTGGTTAAAAACCCTAATTGGACAAGAATAAGCCTAGGGAGGACGAAAATAACCTAAATATTAATCCAATGACACAACTCATCTTATTAGATGCACAAGATTGGTTAAAAACCCTAATTGGACAAGAATAAGCCTGAAGGACGAAAATGACCTAATTGATCATCTAATGACACAAACACACCTATTGGAAGCACAAGATTGGTTAAAAACCCTAATTGCACAAGAATATGCCTAGGGAGGACGAAAGTGACCTAATTTATCATCCAATGACACAAATGAACTTATTGGATGCACAAGATAGGTTAAAAACCCTAATTGGACAAGAATAAGCCTAGGGAGGACGAAAATGACCTAATCGATCATCCAATGACACAAACACACCTATTGGATGCACAAGATTGGTTAAAAACGCTAATTGCACAAGAATATGCCTAGGGAGGACGAAAGTGACCTAATTTATCATCCAATGACACAAATGAACTTATTGGATGCACAAGATTAGTTAAAAACCCTAATTGGACAAGAATAAGCCTAGGGAGGACGAAAATGACCTAATTGATCATCCAATGACACAAACGCACCTATTGGATGCACAAGATTGGTTAAAAACCCTAATTGGACAAGAATAAGCCTAGGGAGGACGAAAATGACCTAATTGATCATCTAATGACACAAACACACCTATTGGATGGACAAGATTGGTTAAAAACACTAATTGGACAAGAATACGATTAGGGAGGACGAAAATGACCTAATTGATCATGCAATGACACAAACACACCTATTGGATGCACAAGATTGGTTAAAAACCCTAATTCGACAAGAATAAGCCTAGGGTGGACGAAAATGACCTAATTGATCATCCAATGAAACAAACACACCTATTGGATGCACAAGATTGGTTAAAAACCCTAATTGGACAAGAATAAGCCTAGGGAGGACGAAAATGACCTAATTGATCATCCAATGACACAAACACACCTATTGGATGCACAAGATTGGTTAAAAACCCTAATTGCACAAGAATATGCCTAGGGAGGACGAAAGTGACCTAATTTATCATCCAATGACAAAAATGAACTTATTGGATGCACAAGATTAGTTAAAAACCCTAATTGGACAATAATAAGCCTAGGGAGGACGAAAATGACCTAATTGATCATCTAATGACACAAACACACCTATTGGATGCACAAGATTGGTTAAAAACCCTAATTGGACAAGAATAAGCCTAGGGAGGACGAAAATGACCTAAATGTTAATCCAATGACACAACTCAACTTATTGGATGCACAAGACTGGTTAAAAACCCTATTGGGCAAGAATAAGCCTAGGGAGGACGAAAATGACCTAATTGATCATCCAATGACACAAAGACACCTATTGGATGCACAAGATTGGTTAAAAACCCTAATTGGACAAGAATAAGCCTAGGGAGGACGAAAATGACCTAAATGTTAATCCAATGACACAACTCAACTTATTGGATGCATAAGATTGGTTAAAAACCCTATTGGGCAAGAATAAGCCTAGGGAGGACGAAAATGACCTAAATATTAATTCAATGACACAAACAAACTTATCGGATGCACAAGATTTGTTAAAAACCCTAATTGGAAAAGAATAAGCCTAGGGAGGACGAAAATAACCTAATTGATCATCCAATGCGACAAACACACCTATTGGATGCACAAGATTGGTTAAAAACCCTAATTGGACAAGAATAAGCCTAGGGAGGACGAAAATGACCTAATTGATCATCCAATGACACAAACACACCTATTGGATGCACAAGATTGGTTAAAAACCCTAATTCGACAAGAATATGCCTAGGGAGGACGAAAATGACCTAAATATTAATTCAATGACACAAACAAACTTATTGGATGCACAAGATTAGTTAAAAACCCTAATTGGACAAGAATAAGCCTAGGGAGGACGAAAATGACCTAATTGATCATCCAATGACACAAACACACCCATTGGATGCACAAGATTGGTCTAAAACCCTAATTGGACAAGAATAAGCCTAGGGAGGACGAAAATGACCTAATTGATCATCCAATGACACAAACACACCTATTGGATGCACAAGATTGGTTAAAAACCCTAATTGGACAAGAATAAGCCTAGGGAGGACGAAAATGACCTAAATGTTAATCCAATGACACAACTCAACTTATTGGATGCACAAGATTGGTTAAAAACCCTATTGGGCAAGAATAAGCATAGGGAGGACGAAAATGACCTAATTGATCATCCAATGACACAAACACACCTATTGGATGCACAAGATTGGTTAAAAATCGTAATTGGACAAGAATAAGCCTAAGGAGGACGAAAATGACCTAAATGTTAATCCAATGACACAACTCAACTTATTGGATGCACAAGATTGGTTAAAAACCCTAATTGGACAAGAATAAGCCTAGGGAGGACGAAAATGAACTAATTGATCATCCAATGACACAAACACACCTATTGGATGCACAAGATTCGTTAAAAACCGTAATTGGACAAGAATATGCCTAGGGAGGACGAAAATGACCTAATTGGTCATCCAATGACACAAACACACCTATTGGATGCACAAGATTGGTTAAAAACCCTAATTGGACAAGAATAAGCCTAGGGAGGACGTAAATAACCTAATTGATCATCCAATGACCCAAACACACCTATTGGATGCACAAGATTGGTTAAAAACCCTAATTGGACAAGAATAAGCCTAGGGAGGACGAAAATGACCTAATTGATCATCCAATGACACAAACACACCTATTGGATGCACAAGATTGGTTAAAAACCCTAATTGGACAAGAATATGCCTAGGGAGGACGAAAATGACCTAATTGATCATACAATGACACAAATGAACTTAATGGATGCACAAGATTAGTTAAAAACCCTAATTGGACAAGAATAAGCCTAGGGAGGACGAAAATAACCTAATTGATCATCCAATGACACAAACACACCTATTGGATGCACAAGATTGGTTAAAAACCCTAATTGGACAAGAACAAGCCTAGGGAGGACGAAAATGACCTAATTGATCATCCAATGACACAAACACACCTATTGGATGCACAAGATTGATTAAAAACCCTAATTGGACAAGAATATGCCTAGGGAGAACGAAAATGACCTAAATTGATCATCCAATGACACAAACACACCTATTGGATGCACAAGATTGGTTAAAAACCCTAATTGGACAAGAATAAGCCTAGGGATGACGAAAATGATCTAATTGATCATCCATTGCCACAAACACACCTATTGGATGCACAAGATTGGTTAAAAACCCTAATTGGACAAGAATATGCCTAGGGAGGACGAAAATGACCTAATTGATCATCCAATGACACAAACACACCTATTGGATGCACAAGATTGGTTAAAAACCCTAATTGGACAAGAATTAGCCTAGGGAGGACGAAAATGACCTAATTGATCATCCAATGACACAAACACACCTATTGGAAGCACAAGATTGGTTAAAAAGCCTAATTGGACAAGAATATGCCTAGGGAGGACGAAAATGACCTAAATAATAATTCAATGACAAAAACAAACTTATTTGATGCACAAGATTGGTTAAAAACCCTAATTGGACAAGAATAAGCCTAGGGAGGACGAAAATGACCTAATTGATCATCCAATGACACAAACACACCTATTGGATGCACAAGATTGGTTAAAAACCCTAATTGGACAAGAATAAGCCTAGGGAGGACGAAAATGACCTAATTGATCATCCAATGACACAAACACACCTATTGGATGCACAAGATTGGTTAAAAACCCTAGTTAGACAAGAATATGCCTAGGGAGGACGAAAATGACCTAATTGATCACCCAATGACACAAATGAACTTATTGGATGCACAAGATTGGTTAAAAACCCTAATTGGACAAGAATAAGCCTAGGGAGGACGAAAATGACCTAATTGATCATCCAATGACACAAACACACCTATTGGATGCACAAGATTGGTTAAAAACCCAAGTTGGACAAGAATATGCCTAGGGAGGAGGAAAACGACCTAAATATTAATTCAATGACACAAAACAAAGTTATTGGATGCACAAGATTGGTTAAAAACCCTAATTAGACAAGAATAAGCCTAGGGAGGACGAAAATGACCTAATTGATCATCCAATGACACAAACACACCTATTGGATGCACAAGATTGGTTAAAAATCCTAATTGGACAAGAATAAGCCTAGGGAGGATAAAAATGACCTAATTGATCATCCAATGACACAAACACACCTATTGGATGCACAAGATTGGTTAAAAACCCTAATTGGACAAGAATAAGCCTAGGGAGGACGAAAATGACCTAATTGATCATCCAATGACACAAACACACCTATTGGATGCACAAGATTGGTTAAAAACCCTAATTGGACAAGAATAAGCCTAGGGAGGACGAAAATGACCTAATTGATCATCCAATCACACAAACACACCTATTGGATGCACAAGATTGGTTAAAAACCATAGTTGGACATGAATATGCCTAGGGAGGATGAAAATGACCTAATTGATCATCCAATGACACAAATGAACTTATTGGATGCACAAGATTGGTTAAAAACACTAATTGGACAAAAATAAGCCTAGGGAGGACAAAAATGACCTAATTGATCATCCAATGACACAAACACACCTATTGGATGCACAAGATTGGTTAAAAACCCTAATTGGACAAGAATAAGCCTAGGGAGGACGAAAATGACCTAATTGATCATCCAATGACACAAACACACCTATTGGATGCACAAGATTGGTTAAAAACCCTAATTGGACAAGAATAAGCCTAGGGAGGACGAAAATGACCTAATTGATCATCCAATGACACAAACACACCTATTGGATGCAGAAGATTGGTTAAAAACCGTAATTGGACAAGAATAAGCCTAGGGAGGACAAAAATGACCTAATTGATCATCCAATGACACAAACACACCTATTGGATGCACTAGATTGGTTAAAAACCCTAATTGGACAAGAATAAGCCTAGGGAGGACGAAAATAACCTAATTGATCATCCAATGACACAAACACACCTATTGGATGCACAAGATTGGTTAAAAACCCTAATTGGACAAGAATAAGCCTAGGGAGGACGAAAATGACCTAATTGATCATCCAATGACACAAACACACCTATTGGATGCACAAGATTGGTTAAAAACCCTAATTGGACAAGAATAAGCCTAGGGAGGACGAAAATAACCTAATTGATCGTCCAATGACACAAACACACCTATTGGATGCACAAGATTGTTTTAAAACCCTAGTTGGACAAGAATATGCCTAGGGAGGACGAAAATGACCTAATTGATCATCCAATGACACAAATGAACTTATTGGATGCACAAGATTGGTTAAAAACCCTAATTGGACAAGAATAAGCCTAGGGAGGACGAAAACGACCTAATTGATCATCGAATGACACAAACACACCTATTGGATGCACAAGATTGGTTAAAAACCCTAGTTGGACAAGAATATGCCTAGGGAGGACGAAAATGACCTAATTGATCATCCAATGACACAAATGAACTTATTGGATGCACACGATTGGTTAAAAACCCTAATTGGACAAGAATAAGCATAGGGAGGACGAAAATGACCTAATTGATCATCCAATGACACAAACACACCTATTGGATGCACAAGATTGGTTAAAAACCCTAATTGGACAAGAATATGCCTAGGGAGGACGAAAATGACCTAAATGTTAATCCAATGACACAAATGAACTTATTGGATGCACAAGATAGGTTAAAAACCCTAATTGGACAAGAATAAGCCTAGGGAGGACGAAAATGACCTAATCGATCATCCAATGACACAAACACAACTATTGGATGCACAAGATTGGTTAAAAACCCTAATTGGACAAGAATATGCCTAGGGAGGACGAAAGTGACCTAATTGATCATCCAATGACACAAACACACCAATTGGAGGCACAAGATTGGTTAAAACCCCTAATTGGACAAGAATATGCCTAGGGAGGACGAAAATGACCTAAATATTAATTCAATGACACATACAAACTTATTGGATGCACATGATTGGTTAAAAACCCTAATTGGACAAGAATAAGCCTAGGGATGACGAAAATGACCTAATTGATCATCCAATGACACAAACAACCTACTAGATGCACAAAATTGGTTTAAAACCCTAATTGGACAAGAATATGCCTAGGGAGGACGAAAATGACCTAAATATTAATTCAATGACACAAACAAAGTTATTGGATACATAAGATTGGTTAAAAACCCTAATTGGACAAGAATAAGCCTAGGGAGGACGAAAATGACCTAATTGATCATCCAATGACACAAACACACCTATTGGATGCACAAGATTGGCTAAAAACCCTAATTGGACAAGAATAAGCCTAGGGAGGACGAAAATGACCTAAATGTTAATCTAATGACACAACTCAACTTATTGGATGCACAAGATTGGTTAAAAACCCTAATTGGACAAGAATAAGCCTACGGAGGACGAAAATGACCTAAATGTTAATCTAATGACAAAACTCAACTTATTGGATGCACAAGATTGGTTAAAAACCCTAATTGGACAAGAATAAGCCTAGGGAGGACGAAAATGACCTAATTGATCATCCAATGACACAAACACACCTATTGGATGCACAAGATTGGTTAAAAACCCTAATTGGACAAGAATAAGCCTAGGGAGGACAACAATGACCTAATTGATCATCCAATGACACAAACACACCTATTGGATGCACAAGAATGGTTAAAAACCCTAATTGGACAAGAATAAGCCTAGGGAGGACGAAAATGACCTAATTGATCATCCAATGACACAAACACACCTATTGGATGCACAAGATTGGTTAAAAACCCTAATTGGACAAGAATAAGCCTAGGGAGGACGAAAATGACCTAATTGATCATCCAATGACACAAACACACCTATTGGATGCACAAGATTGGTTAAAAACCCTAATTGGACAAGAATATGCCTAGGGAGGACGAAAATGACCTAAATGTTAATCCAATGACACAACTCAACCTATTGGATGCACAAGATTGGTTAAAAACCCTAATTGGACAAGAATAAGCCTAGGGAGGACGATAAATGACCTAATTGATCATCCAATGACACAAACACACCTATTGGATGCACAAGATTGGTTAAAAACCCTAATTGGACAAGAATAAGCCTAGGGAGGACGAAAATGACCTAATTGATCATCCAATGACACAAACACACCTATTGGATGCACAAGATTGGTTAAAAACCCTAATTGGACAAGAATAAGCCTAGGGAGGACGAAAATGACCTAATTGATCATCCAATGACACAAACACACCTATTGGATGCACAAGATTGGTTAAAAACCCTAATTGGACAAGAATATGCTTAGGAAGGACAAAAATGACCTAATTGATCATCCAATGACACAAACACACCTATTGGATGCACAGGATTGGTTAAAAACCCTAATTGGACAAGAATATGCCTAGGGAGGACGAATATGACCTAAATGTTAATCCAATAACACAAATGAACTTATTGGATGCACAAAATTGGTTAAAAACCCTAATTGGACAAGAATATGCCTAGGGAGGACGGATATGACCTAAATGTTAATCCAATCACACAAATGAACTTATTGGATGCACAAGATTGGTTAAAAACCCTAATTGGACAAGAATAAGCCTAGGGAGGACGAAAATGACCTAATTGATCATCCAATGACACAAACACACCTATTGGATGCACAAGATTGGTTAAAAACCCTAATTGGACAAGAATATCCCTAGGCAGGACGAAAATGACCTAAATATTAATTCAATGACACAAACAAAGTTATTGGATGCACAAGATTGGTTAAAAACCCTAATTGGACAAGAATATGCCTAGGGAGGACGAATATGACCTAAATGTTAATCCAATAACAGAAATGAACTTATTGGATGCACAAGATTGGTTAAAAACCCTAATTGGACAAGAATATGCCTAGGGAGGACTGATATGACCTAAATGTTAATCCAATGACACAAATGAACTTATTGGATGCACAAGATTGGTTAAAAACCCTAATTGAACAAGAATAAGCCTAGGGAGGACGAAAATGACCTAATTGATCATCCAATGACACAAACACACCTATTGGATGCACAAGATTGGTTAAAAACCCTAATTGGACAAGAATATGCCTAGGGACGACGAAAATGACCTAATTGATCATCCAATGACACAAACACACCAATTGGATGCACTTGATTGGTTAAAAACCCTAATTGGACAAGAATAAGCCTAGGGAGGACGAAAATGACCTAATTGATCATCCAATGACACAAACACACCTATTGGATGCACAAGATTGGTTAAAAACCCTAATTGGACAAGAATAAGCCTAGGGAGGACGAAAATGACCTAATTGATCATCCATTGCCACAAACACACCTATTGGATGCACAAGATTGGTTAAAAACGCTAATTGGACAAGAATATTCCTAGGGAGGACAAAAATGACCTAATTGATCATCCAATGACACAAACACACCTATTGGATGCACAAGATTGGTTAAAAACCCTAATTGGACAAGAATATGCCTAGGGAGGACGAAAATGACCTAAATGTTAATTCAATGAAACAAACAAACTTATTGAATGCACAAGATTGGTTAAAAACCCTAATTGGACAAGAATATGCCTAGGGAGGACGAAAATGACCTAAATATTAATTTAATGACACTAAGAAACTTATTGGAAGCACAAGATTGGTTAAAAACCCTAATTGGACAAGAATAAGCCTAGGGAGGACGAAAATGACCTAATTGATCATCCAATGACACAAACACACCTATTGGATGCACAAGATTGGTTAAAAACCCTAATTGGACAAGAATATGCCTAGGGAGGATGAAAATGACCTAAATATTAATTCAATGACACAAGAAAAGTTATTGGATGCACAAGATTGGTTAAAAACCCTAATTTGACAAGAATAAGTCTAGGGAGGACGAAAATGATCTAATTGATCATCCAATGACACAAACACACCTATTGGATGCACAAGATTGGTTAAAAACCCTAATTGGACAAGAATAAGCCTAGGGAGGACGAAAATGACCTAATTGATCATCCAATGACACAAACACACCTATTGGATGCACAAGATTGGTTAAAAACCCTAATTGGACAAGAATATGCATAGGGAGGACGAAAATGACCTAACTGATCATCCAATAGCACAAACACACCTATTGGATGCACAAGATTGGTTAAAAACCCTAATTGGACAAGAATAAGCCTAGGGAGGACGAAAATGACCTAATTGATCATCCAATGACACAAACACACCTATTGGATGCACAAGATTGGTTAAAAACCCTAATTGGACAAGAATAAGCCTAGGGAGGACGAAAATGACCTAATTGATCATCCAATGACACAAACACACCTATTGGATGCACAAGATTGGTTAAAAACCCCAATTGGACAAGAATATGAGTAGGGAGGACGAAAATGACCTAAATATTAATTTAATGACACAAACAAACTTATCGGATGCACAAGATTGGTTAAAAACCCTAATTGGACAAGAATAAGCCTAGGGAGGACGAAAATGACCTAATTGATCATCCAATGACACAAACACACCTATTGGATGCACAAGATTGGTTAAAAACCCTAATTGGACAAGATGATGCCTAGGGAGGACGAAAATGAACTAAATATTAATTCAATGACACAAACAAACTTATTGGATGCACAAGATTGGTTAAAAACCCTAATTGGACAAGAATAAGCCTAGGGAGGACGAAAATGAGCAAATTGATCATCCAATGACACAAACACACCTATTGGATGCACAAGATTGGTTAAAAACCCTAATTGGACAAGAATAAGCCTAGGGAGGACGAAAATGACCTAATTGATCATCCAATGACACAAACACACCTATTGGATGCACAAGATTGGTTAAAAACCCTAATTGGACAAGAATAAGCCTAGGGAGGACGAAAATGACCTAATTGATCATCCAATGACACAAACACACCTATTGGATGCACAAGATTGGTTAAAAACCCTAATTGGACAAGAATATGCCTAGGGAGGACGAAAATGACCTAAATTTTAATTCAAGGACACAAACAAAGTTATTGGATGCACAAGATTGGTTAAAAATCCTAATTGGACAAGAATACGCCTAGGGAGGACGAAAATGACCTAAATGTTAATCCAATGACACAACTCAACTTATTGGATGCACAAGATTGGTTAAAAACCCTAATTGGACAAGAATAAGCCTAGGGAGGACGAAAATGACCTAATTGATCATCCAATGACACAAACACACCTATTGGATGCACAAGATTGGTTAAAAACCCTAATTGGATAAGAATAAGCCTAGGGAGGATGAAAATGACCTAAATGTTAATCCAATGACACAACTCAACTTATTGGATGCACAACATTGGTTAAAAATCCTAATTGGACAAGAATAAGCCTATGGAGGACGAAAATGACCTAATTGATCATCCAATGACACAAATGAACGTATTGGATGCGTAAGATTGGTTAAAAACCCTAATTGCACAAGAATAAGCCTAGGGAGGACGAAAATGACCTAAATGTTAATCCAATGACACAACTCAACTTATTGGATGCACAAGATTGGTTAAAAACCCTAATTGGACAAGAATAAGCCTAGGGAGGACGAAAATGACCTAATTGATCATCCAATGACACAAACACACCTATTGGATGCACAAGATTGGTTAAAAACCCTAATTGCACAAGAATATGCCTAAGGAGGACGAAAGTGACCTAATTTATCATCCAATGACACAAATGAACTTATTGGATGCACAAGATAGGTTAAAAACCCTAATTGGACAATAATAAGCCTAGGGAGGACGAAAATGACCTAATCGATCATCCAATGACACAAACACACCTATTGGATGCACAAGATTGGTTAAACACGCTAATTGCACAAGAATATGCCTAGGGAGGACGAAAGTGACCTAATTTATCATCCAATGACACAAATGAACTTATTGGATGCACAAGATTAGTTAAAAACCCTAATTGGACAAGAATAAGCCTAGGGAGGACGAAAATGACCTAATTGATCATCCAATGACACAAACACACCTATTGGATGCACAAGATTGGTTAAAAACCCTAATTGCACAAGAATATGCCTAGGGAGGACGAAAGCGACCTAATTTATCATCCAATGACACAAATGAACTTATTGGATGCACAAGATTGGTTAAAAACCCTAATTGGACAAGAATAAGCCTAGGGAACACGAAAATGACCTAATTGATCATCCAATGACACAAACACACCTATTGGATGCACAAGATTGGTTAAAAACCCTAATTGCACAAGAATATTCCTAGGGAGGACGAAAGTGACCTAATTTATCATCCAATGACACAAATGAACTTATTGGATGCACAAGATTAGTTAAAAACCCTAATTGGACAAGAATAAGCCTAGGGAGGACGAAAATGACCTAATTGATCATCCAATGACACAAACACACCTATTGGATGCACAAGATTGGTTAAAAACCCTAATTGGATAAGAATAAGCCTAGGGAGGACGAAAATGACCTAAATGTTAATCCAATGACACAACTCAACTTGTTGGATGCACAAGATTGGTTAAAAACCCTAATAGGACAAGAATAAGCCTAGGGAGGACGAAAATAACCTAAATGTTAATCCAATGACACAACTCAACTTATTGGATGCACAAGATTGGTTAAAAACCCTAATTGGACAAGAATAAGCCTAGGGAGGACGAAGATGACCTAATTGATCATCCAATTACACAAACACACCTATTGGATGCACAAGATTGGTTAAAAACCCTAATTGGACAAGAATAAGCCTAGGGAGGACGAAAATGACCTAAATGTTAATCCAATGTCACAACTCAACTTATTGGATGCACAAGATTGGTTAAAAACCCTAATTGGACAAGAATAAGCCTAGGGAGGACGAAAATGACCTAATTGATCATCCAATGAAACAAACACACCTATTCGATGCACAAGATTGGTTAAAAATCCTAATTTGACAAGAATAAGCCTAGGGAGGACGAAAATGATCTAATTGATCATCCAATGACACAAACACACCTATTGGATGCACAAGAATGTTTAAAAACCCTAATTGGACAAGAATATGCCTAGGGAGGTCGAAAATGACCTAAATATTAATTCAATGACACAAACAAAGTTATTGGATGCACAAGATTGGTTAAAAACCCTAATTGGACAAGAATAAGCCTAGGGAGGACGTAAATGACCTAATTGATCATCCAATGACACAAACCCGCTTATTGGATGCACAAGATTGGTTAAAAACCATAATTGGACAAGAATATGCCTAGGGAGGACGAAAATGACCTAAATATTAATTCAATTACACAAACAAACTTATCGGATGCACAAGATTGGTTAAAAACCCTAATTGGACAAGAATAAGCCTAGGGAGGACGAAAATAACCTAATTGATCATCCAATGACACAAACACACCTATTGGATGCACAAGATTGGTTAAAAACCCTAATTGGACAAGAATATGCCTAGGGAGGACGAAAATGACCTAAATGTTAATCCAATGACACAAATGAACTTATTGGATGCACAAGATTGGTTAAAAACCCTAATTGGTCAAGAATAAGCCTAGGGAGGACGTAAATGACCTAATTGATCATCCCATGACACAAACACACCTATTGGATGCACAAGATTGGTTAAAAACTCTAATTGGACAAGAATATGCCTAGGGAGGACGGAAATGACCAAATTGATCATCCATTGCCACAAACACACCTATTGGATGCACAAGATTGGTTAAAAACCCTAATTGGACAAGAATATGCCTAGGGAGGAAGAAAATGACCTAATTGATCATCCAATGACACAAACACACCTATTGGATGCACAAGATTGGTTAATAACCCTAATTGGACAAGAATATGTCTAGGGAGGACGAAAATGACCTAAATATTAATTCAATGACATAAACAAACTTGTTGGATGCACAAGATTGGTTAAAAACCCTAATTGGACAAGAATAAGCCTAGGGAGGACGAAAATGACCTAATTGATCATCCAATGACACAAACACACCTATTGGATGCACAAGATTGGTTAAAAACCCTAATTGGACAAGAATAAGCCTAGGGAGGACGAAAATGACCTAATTGATCATTCAATGACACAAACACACCTATTGGATGCACAAGATTGATTAAAAACCCTAATTGGACAAGAAAAAGCCTAGGGAGGACGAAAATGACCTAATTGATCATCCAATGACACAAACACACCTATTCGATGCACAAGATTGGTTAAAAACCCTAATTGGACAAGAATATGCCTAGGGAGGACGAAAATGACCTATTTGATCATCCAATGACACAAATGAACTTATTGGATGCACAAGATTGGTTAAAAACCCTAATTGGACAAGAATAAGCCTAGGGAGGACGAAAATGACCTAATTGATCATCCAATGACACAAACACACCTATTGGATGGACAAGATTGGTTAAAAACCCTAATTGGACATGAATAAGCCTAGGGAGGACGAAAATGACCTAATTGATCATCCAATGACACAAACACACCTATTGGATGCACAAGATTGGTTAAAAACCCTAATTGGACAAGTATATGCCTAGGGAGGACGAAAATGACCTAAATGTTAATCCAATGACACAACTCAACTTATTGGATGCACAAGATTGGTTAAAAACCCTAATTGGACAAGAATAAGCCTAGGGAGGACGAAAATGACCTAATTGATCATCCAATGACACAAACACACCTATTGGATGCACAAGATTGGTTAAAAACCCTAATTGGACAAGAATATGCCTAGGCAGGACGAAAATGACCTAATTGATCATCCAATGACACAAACACACCTATTGGAGGCACAAGATTGGTTAAAAACCCTAATTGGACAAGAATATGCCTAGGGAGGACGAAAATGACCTAAATGTTAATTTAATGACACAAACGAACTTATTGGATGCACAAGATTGGTTAAAAACCCTAATTGGACAAGAATAAGCCTAGGGAGGACGAAAATGACCTAATTGATCATCCAATGACACAAACACACCTATTGGATGCACAAGATTGGTTAAAAACCCTAACTGGACAAGAATATGCCTAGGGAGGACGAAAATGACCTAATTGATCATCCAATGACACAAACACACCTATTGGATGCACAAGATTGGTTAAAAACACTAATTGGACAAGAATAAGCCTAGAGAGGACGAAAATGACCTAATTGATCATCCAATGACACAAACACTTCTATTGGATGCACAAGATTGGTTGAAAACCCTAATTGGACAAGAATAAGCCTGGGGAGGAAGAAAATGACCTAATTTATTATCCAATGACAAAAACACACATATTGGATGCACAAGATTGGTTAAAAACCCTAATTGGACAAGAATAAGCCTATGGAGGACGAAAATGACCAAATTGATCATCCAATGACACAAACACACCTATTGGGTGCACAAGATTGATTAAAAACCCTAATTGGACAAGAATATGCCTAGGGAGGACGAAAATGACCTAAATATTAATTCAATGACACAAACAAAGTTATTGGATGCACAAGATTGGTTAAAAACCCTAATTGGACAAGAATAAGCCTAGGGAGGACGAAAATGACCTAATTGATCATCCAATGACACAAACACACCTATTGGATGCACAAGATTGGTTAAAAACCCTAATTGGACAACAATATGCCTAGGGAGGACGAATATGACCTAAATGTTAATCCAATAACACAAATGAACTTATTCGATGCACAAGATGGGTTAAAAACCCTAATTGGACAAGAATATGCCTAGGGAGAACGAAAATGACCTAAATGTTAATCCAATGACACAACTCAACTTATTGGATGCACAAGATTGGTTAAAAACCCTAATTGGACAAGAATAAGCCTAGGGAGGACGAAAATGACCTAATTGATCATCCAATGACACAAACACACCTATTGGATGCACAAGATTGGTTAAAAACCCTAATTGGACAAGAATAAGCCTAGGGAGGACAAAAATGACCTAATTGAGCATCCAATGACATAAACACACCTATTGGATGCACAAGATTGGTTAAAAACCCTAATTGGACAAGAATAAGCCTAGGGAGGACGAAAATGACCTAATTGATCATCCAATGACACAAACACACCTATTGGATGCACAAGATTGGTTAAAAACCCTAATTGGACAAGAATAAGCCTAGAAGGACGAAAATGACCTAATTGATCATCCAATGACAGAAACACACCTATTGGATGCACAAGATTGGTTAAAAACCCTAATTGGACAAGAATAAGCCTAAGGTGGACGAAAATGACCTAATTGATCATCCAATGACACAAACAGACCTATTGGATGCACAAGATTGGTTAAAAATCCTAGTTGGACAAGAATATGCCTAGGGAGGACGAAAATAACCTAATTGATCATCCAATAACACAAATGAACTTATTGGATGCACAAGATTTGTTAAAAACCCTAATTGGACAAGAATAAGCCTAGGGAGGACGAAAATGACCTAATTGATCATCCAATGACACAAACACACGTATTGGATGCACAAGATTGGTTAAAAACCCTAATTGGACAAGAATATGCCTAGGGAGGACGAAAATGACCTAATTGATCATCCAATGACACAAACACACCTATTGGATGCACAAGATTTGTTAAAAACGCTAATTGGACAAGAATAAGCCTAGGAAGGACGAAAATAACTTAATTGATCATCCAATGACACAAACACACCTATTGGATGCACAAGATTGGTTAAAAACCCTAATTGGACAAGAATATGCCTAGGGAGGACGAAAATGACCTAAATATTAATTCAATGACACAAACAAAGTTATTGGATGCACATGATTGGTTAAAAACCCTAATTGGACAAGAATAAGCCTAGGGAGGACGAAAATGACCTAATTGATCATCCAATGACAGAAACACACCTATTGGATGCACAAGATTGGTTAAAAACCCTAATTGGACAAGAATATGCCTAGGGAGGACGAAAATGACCTAAATGTTAATCCAATGACACAAATGAACTTATTGGATGCACAACATTGGTTAAAAACCCTAATTGGACAAGAGTAAGCCTAGGAAGGACAAAAATGACCTAATTGATCATCCAATTATACAAACACACCTATTGGATGCACAAGATTGGTTAAAAACCCTAATTGGACAAGAATATGCCTCGGGAGGACGAAAATGACCTAAATATTAATTCAATGACACAAACATAGTTATTGGATGCACAAGATTGATTAAAAACCCTAATTTGACAAGAATAAGTCTAGGTAGACGAAAATGACCTAATTGATCATCCAATGACACAAACACACCTATTGGATGCACAAGATTGGTTAAAAACCCTAATTGGACAAGAATAAGCCTAGGGAGGACGAAAACGACCTAATTGATCATCCAATGACACAAACACACCTATTGGATGCACAAGATTTGTTAAAAACCCTAATTGGACAAGAATAAGCCTAGGGAGGACGAAAATGACCTAATTGATCATCCAATGACACAAACACACCTATTGGATGCACAAGATTGGTTAAAAACCCTAATTGGACAAGAATATGCCTAGGGAGGACGAAAATGACCTAAATGTTAATCCAATGACACAAATGAACTTATTGGATGCACAAGATTGGTTAAAAACCATAATTGGACAAGAATAAGCCTAGGGAGGATCAATGTAACCTAATTGATCATCCAATGACACAAACACACCTATTGGATGCACAAGATTGGTTAAAAACCCTAATTGGACAAGAATATGCCTAGGGAGGACGAAAATGACCTAAATATTAATTCAATGACACAAACAATGTTATTGGATGCACAAGATTGGTTAAAAACCCTAATTGGACAAGAATAAGCCTAGGGAGGACGAAAATGACCTAAATGTTAATCCAATGTCACAACTCAACTTATTGGATGCACAAGATTGGTTAAAAACCCTAATTGGACAAGAATAAGCCTAGGGAGGACGAAAATGACCTAATTGATCATCCAATGACACAAACACACCTATTGGATGCACAAGATTGGTTAAAAACCCTAATTGCACAAGAATATGTCTAGGGAGGACGAAAGTGACCTAATTTATCATCCAATGACACAAATGAACTTATTGCATGCACAAGATAGGTTAAAAACCCTAATTGGACAAGAATAAGCCTAGGGAGGACGAAAATGACCTAATCGATCATCCAATGACACAAACACACCTATTGGATGCACAAGATTGGTTAAAAACGCTAATTGCACAAGAATATGCCTAGGGAGGACGAAAGTGACCTAATTTTGCATCTAATGACACAAATGAACTTATTGGATGCACAAGATTAGTTAAAAACCCTAATTGGACAAGAATAAGCCTAGGGAGGACGAAAATGACCTAATTGATCATCCAATGACACAAACACACCTATTGGATGCACAAGATTGGTTAAAAACCCTAATTGGACAAGAATAAGCCTAGGGAGGACGAAAATGACCTAATTGATCATCCAATGACACAAACACACCTATTGGATGCACAAGATTGGTTAAAAACCCTAATTGGACAAGAATAAGCCTAGGGTGGACGAAAATGACCTAAATGCTAATCCAATGACACAACTCAACTTATTGGATGCACAAGATTGGTTAAAAACCCTAATTGGGCAAGAATAAGCCTAGGGAGGACGAAAATGACCTAATTGATCATCCAATGACACAAACACACCTATTGGATGCACAAGATTGGTTAAAAACCCTAATTGGACAAGAATATGCCGCCTAAGGAGGACGAAAATGACCTAAATATTAATTCAATGACACAAACAAAGTTATTGGATGCACAAGATTGGTTAAAAACCCTAATTGGACAAGAGTAAGCCTAGGGAGGACGAATATGACCTAATTGATCATCCAATGACACAAACACACCTATTGGATGCACAAGATTGGTTAAAAACCCTAATTGGACAAGAATAAGCATAGGGAGGACGAAAATGACCTAATTGATCATCCAATGACACAAACACACCTATTGGTTGCACAAGATTGGTTAAAAACCATAATTGGACAAGAATCAGCCTAGGGAGGAAGAAAATGACCTAATGGATCATCCAATGACACAAACACACCTATTAGATGCACAAGATTGGTTTAAAACCCTAGTTGGACAAGAATATGCCTAGGGAGGACGAAAATGACCTAATTGATCATCCAATGACACAAAATGAACTTATTGGATGCACAAGATTAGTTAAAAACCCTAATTGGACAAGAATAAGCCTAGGGAGGACGAAAATGACCTAATTGATCATCCAATGACACAAACACACCTATTGGAAGCACAAGATTGGTTAAAAACCCTAATTGGACAAGAATATGCCTAGGGAGGACGAAATGACCTAATTGTTAATCCAATGACACAAATGAACTTATTGGATGCACAAGATTGGTTAAAAACCCTAATTGGACAAGAATAAGCCTAGGGAGGACGAAAATGACCTAATTGATCATCCAATGACACAAACACACCTATTGGATGCACAAGATTGGTTAAAAACCCTAATTGGACAAGAATATGCCTAGGGAGGACGAAAATGACCTAAATATTAATTCAATGACACAAACAAAGTTATTGGATGCACAAGATTGGTTAAAAACCCTAATTGGACAAGAATAAGCCTAGGGAGGACGAAAATGACCTAATTGATCATCCAATGACACAAACACACCTATTGGATGCACAAGATTGGTTAAAAACCCTAATTGGACAAGAATAAGCCTAGGGAGGACGAAAATGATCTAATTGATCATCCAATGACACAAAAACACCTATTAGATGCACAAGATTGGTTTAAAACCCTAGTTGGACAAGAATATGCCTAGGGAGGACAAAAATGACCTAATTGATCATCCAATGACACAAATGAACTTATTGGATGCACAAGATTAGTTAAAAACCCTAATTGGACAAGAATAAGCCTATGGAGGACGAAAATGACCTAATTGATCATCCAATGACACAAACACACCTATTGGAAGCACAAGATTGGTTAAAAACCCTAATTGGACAAGAATATGCCTAGGGAGGACGAAAATGACCTAACTGTTAATCCAATGACACAAATGAACTTATTGGATGCAAAAGATTAGTTAAAAACCCTAATTGGACAAGAATAAGCCTATGGAGGACGAAAATGACCTAATTGATCATCCAATGACACAAACACACCTATTGGAAGCACAAGATTGGTTAAAAACCCTAATTGGACAAGAATATGCCTAGGGAGGACGAAAATGACCTAACTGTTAATCCAATGACACAAATGAACTTATTGGATGCACAAGATTGGTTAAAAACCCTAATTGGACAAGAATATGCCTAGGGAGGACGAAAATGACCTAAATATTAATTCAATGACACAAACAAAGTTATTGGATGCACAAGATTGGTTAAAAACCCTAATTGGACAAGAATAAGCCTAGGGAGGACGAAAATGACCTAATTTATCATCCAATGACACAAACACACCTATTGGAAGCACAAGATTGGTTAAAAACCCTAATTGGACAAGAATAAGCCTAGGGAGGACGAAAATGACCTAATTGATCATCCAATGACACAAACACACCTATTGGATGCAAAAGATTGGTTAAAAACCCTAATTGGACAAGATGATGCCTAGAGAGGACGAAAATGACCTAAATATGAATTCAATGACACAAACAAACTTATTGGATGCACAAGATTGGTTAAAAACCCTAATTGGAGAAGAATATGCCTAGGGAGGACGAAAATGACCTAAATATTAATTCAATGACACAAACAAATTTATTGGATGCACAAGATTGGTTAAAAACCTTAATTGGACAAGAATAAGCCTAGGGAGGACAAAAATGACCTAATTGATCATCCAATGACACAAATGAACTTATTGGATGCACAAGATTGGTTAAAAACCCTAATTGGACAAGAATAAGCCTAGGGAGGACGAAAATGACCTAATTGATCATCCAATGACACAAACACACCTATTGGATGCACAAGATTGGTTAAAAACCCTAATTGGACAAGAATAAGCCTAGGGAGGACGAAAATGACCTAATTGATCATCCAATGACACAAACACACCTATTGGATGCACAAGATTGGTTAAAAACCCTAATTGGACAAGAATATGTGTAGGGAGGACGAAAATGTCCTAAATGTAAATCCAATGACACAAATGAACTTATTGGATGCACTAGATTGGTTAAAAACCCTAATTGGACAAGAATAAGCCTAGGGATGACGAAAATGACCTAATTGATCATCCAATGACACAAACACACCTATTGGATGCACAAGATTGGTTAAAAACCCTAATTGGACAAGAATAAGCCTAAGGAGGACGAAAATGACCTAATTGATCATCCAATGACACAAATGAACTTATTGGATGCACAAGATTAGTTAAAAACCCTAATTGGACAAGAATAAGCCTAGGGAGGACGAAAATAACCTAATTGATCATCAAATGACACAAACACACCTATTGGATGCACAAGATTGGTCTAAAACTCTAATTGGACAAGAATATGCCTAGGTAGGACGAAAATGACCTAAATGTTAATCCAATGACACAAATGAACGTATTGGGTGCACAAGTTTGGTTAAAAACCCTAATTGGACAAGAATAAGTCTAGGGAGGACGAAAAAAACCTAATTGATCATCCAATGACACAAACACACCTATTGGATGCACAAGATTGGTTAAAAACCCTAATTGGACAAGAATATGCCTAGGGAGGACGAAAATGACCTAAATGTTAATCCAATGACACAAATGAACTTATTGGATGCACAAGATTGGTTAAAAACCCTAATTGGACAAGAATAAGCCTAGGGAGGACGAAAATGACCTAAATGTTAATCCAATGACACAACTCAACTTATTGGATGCACAAGATTGGTTAAAAACCCTAATTGGACAAGAATAAGCCTATGGAGGACGAAAATGACCTAATTGATCATCCAGTGATACAAACACACCAATTGGATGCACAAGATTGGTTAAAAACCCTAATTGGACAAGAATAAGCCTAGGGAGGACGAAAATGACCTAAATGTTAATCCAATGACACAACTCAACTTATTGGATGCACAAGATTGGTTAAAAACCCTAATTGGACAAGAATAAGCCTAGGGAGGACGAAAATGACCTAATTGATCATCCAATGACACAAACACACCTATTGGATGCACAAGATTGGTTAAAAACCCTAATTGGATAAGAATAAGCCTAGGGAGGATGAAAATGACCTAAATGTTAATCCAATGACACAACTCAACTTATTGGATGCACAACATTGGTTAAAAATCCTAATTGGACAAGAATAAGCCTATGGAGGACGAAAATGACCTAATTGATCATCCAATGACACAAATGAACGTATTGGATGCGTAAGATTGGTTAAAAACCCTAATTGCACAAGAATAAGCCTAGGGAGGACGAAAATGACCTAAATGTTAATCCAATGACACAACTCAACTTATTGGATGCACAAGATTGGTTAAAAACCCTAATTGGACAAGAATAAGCCTAGGGAGGACGAAAATGACCTAATTGATCATCCAATGACACAAACACACCTATTGGATGCACAAGATTGGTTAAAAACCCTAATTGCACAAGAATATGCCTAAGGAGGACGAAAGTGACCTAATTTATCATCCAATGACACAAATGAACTTATTGGATGCACAAGATAGGTTAAAAACCCTAATTGGACAATAATAAGCCTAGGGAGGACGAAAATGACCTAATCGATCATCCAATGACACAAACACACCTATTGGATGCACAAGATTGGTTAAACACGCTAATTGCACAAGAATATGCCTAGGGAGGACGAAAGTGACCTAATTTATCATCCAATGACACAAATGAACTTATTGGATGCACAAGATTAGTTAAAAACCCTAATTGGACAAGAATAAGCCTAGGGAGGACGAAAATGACCTAATTGATCATCCAATGACACAAACACACCTATTGGATGCACAAGATTGGTTAAAAACCCTAATTGCACAAGAATATGCCTAGGGAGGACGAAAGTGACCTAATTTATCATCCAATGACACAAATGAACTTATTGGATGCACAACATTAGTTAAAAACCCTAATTGGACAAGAATAAGCCTAGGGAGGACAAAAATGACCTAATTGATCATCCAATGACACAAACACACCTATTGGATGCACAAGATTGGTTAAAAACCCTAATTGGACAAGAATAAGCCTAAGGAGGACGAAAATGACCTAAATGTTAATCCAATGACACAACTCAACTTGTTGGATGCACAAGATTGGTTAAAAACCCTAATTGGACAAGAATAAGCCTAGGGAGGACGAAAATGACCTAAATGTTAATCCAATGACACAACTCAACTTATTGGATGCACAAGATTGGTTAAAAACCCTAATTCGACAAGAATAAGCCTAGGGAGGACGAAAATGACCTAATTGATCATCCAATGACACAAACACACCTATTGGATGCACATGATTGGTTAAAAACCCTAATTGGATAAGAATATGCCTAGGGAGGACGAAAATGACCTAAATGTTAATTCAATGAAACAAACAAACTTATTGGATGCACAAGATTGATTAAAAACCCTAATTGGACAAGAATTAGCCTAGGGAGGACGAAAATGACCTAATTGATCAACCAATGACACAAACACACCTATTGGATGCACAAGATTGGTTAAAAACCCTAATTGGACAAGAATATGCCTAGGGAGGACGAAAATGACCTAAATGTTAATTCAATGACACAAACGAACTTATTGGATGCACAACATTGGTTAAAAACCCTAATTGGACAAGAATAAGCCTAGGGACGACGAAAATTACCTAATTGATCATCTAATGACACAAACGCACCTATTGGATGCACAAGATTGGTTAAAAACCCTAATTGGACAAGAATAAGCCTAGGGAGGACGAAAATGACCTAATTGATCATCCAATGACACAAACACACCTATTGGATGGACAAGATTGGTTAAAAACCCTAATTGGACAAGAATAAGCTTAGGGAGGACGAAAATGACCTAATTGATCATCCAATGACACAAACACACCTATTGGATGCACAAGATTGGTTAAAAACCCTAATTGGACAAGAATATGCCTAAGGAGGACGAAAATGACCTAAATTGATCATCCAATGACACAAACACACCTATTGGAAACACAAGATTGGTTAAAAACCCTAATTGGACAAGAATATGCCTAGGGAGGACGAAAATGACCTAAATTGATCATCCAATGACACAAACACACCTATTGGATGCACAAGATTGGTTAAAAACCCTAATTGGACAAGAATATGCCTAGGGAGGACGAAAATGACCTAAATATTAATTCAATGACAAAAACAAAGTTATTGGATGCACAAGATTGGTTAAAAACCCTAATTGGACAAGAATAAGCCTAGGGAGGACGAAAATGACCTAATTGATCATCCAATGACACAAACACACCTATTGGATGCACAAGATTGGTTAAAAACCCTAATTGGACAAGAATATGCATAGGGAGCACGAAAATGACCTAAATATTAATTCAATGACACAAACAAAGTTATTGGATGCACAAGATTGATTAAAAACCCTAATTTGACAAGAATAAGTCTAGGTAGGACGAAAATGACCTAATTGATCATCCAATGACACAAACACACCTATTGGATGCACAAGATTGGTTAAAAACCCTAATTGGACAAGAGTAAGCCTAGGGACGACGAAAACGACCTAATTGATCATCCAATGACACAAACACACCTATTGGATGCACAAGATTGGTTAAAAACCCTAATTGGACAAGAATAAGCCTAGGGAGGACGAAAATGACCTAATTGATCATCCAATGACACAAACACACCTATTGGATGCACAAGATTGGTTAAAAACCCTAATTGGACAAGAATATGCCTAGGGAGGACGAAAATGACCTAAATATTAATTCAATGACACAAACAGTGTTATTAGATGCACAAGATTGGTTAAAAACCCTAATTGGAAAAGAATAAGCCTAGGGAGGACGAAAATGACCTAATTGATCATCCAATGACACAAACACACCTATTGGATGCACAAGATTGGTTAAAAACCCTAATTGGACAAGAATAAGCCTAGGGAGGACGAAAATGACCTAATTGATCATCCAATGACCCAAATGAACTTATTGGATGCACAAGATTGGTTAAAAACCCTAATTGGACAAGAATAAGCCTAGGGAGGACGAAAATGACCTAATTGATCATCCAATGACACAAACACACCTATTGGATGCACAAGATTGGTTAAAAACCCTAATTGGACAAGAATAAGCCTAGGAAGGACGAAAATGACCTAATTGATCATCCAATGACACAAACACACCTATTGGATGCACAAGATTGGTTAAAAACCCTAATTAAACAAGAATATGCCTAGGGAGGACGAAAATGACCTAAATGTTAATCCAATAACTCAAATGAACTTATTGGATGCACAATATTGGTTAAAAACCCTAATTGGACAAGAATAAGCCTAGGGAGAACGAAAATGACCTAAATGTTAATCCAATGACACAACTCAACTTATTGGATGCACAAGATTGGTTAAAAACCCAAATTGGACAAGAATAAGCCTAGGGAGGACGAAAATGACCTAATTGATCATCCAATGACACAAACACACCTATTGGATGCACAAGATTGGTTAAAAACCCTAATTGGACAAGAATAAGCCTAGGGAGGACGAAAATGACCTAATTGATCATCCAATGACACAAACACACCTATTGGATGCACAAGATTGGTTAAAAACCCTTGTTGGACAAGAACATGCCAAGGGAGGACGAAAATGACCTAATTGATCATCCAATGACACAAACAAACCTATTGAATTCACAAGATTGGTTAAAAACCCTAATTGGACAAGAATATGCCTAGGGAGGACCAAAATGACCTAAATATTAATTCAATGACACAAACAAACTTATTGGATGCACAAGATTGGTTAAAAACCCTAATTGGACAAGAATAAGCCTAGGGAGGAAGAAAATGACCTAATTGATCATCCAATGACACAAACACACCTATTGGATGCACAAGATTGGTTAAAAACCCTAGTTGGACAACAATATGCCTAGGGTGGACGAAAATGACCTAATTGATCATCCAATGACACAAACACACCTATTGGATGCACAAGATTGGTTAAAAACCCTAATTGGACAAGAATAAGCCTAGGGAGGACGAAAATGACCTAATTGATCATCCAATGACACAAACACACCTATTGGATGCACAAGATTGGTTAAAAACCCTAATTGGACAAGAATAAGCCTAGGGAGGATGAAAATGACCTAATTGTTCATCCAATGACACAAACACACCTATTGGATGCACAAGATTGGTTAAAAACCCTAATTGGACAAGAATAAGCCTAGGGAGGACGAAAATGACCTAATTGATCATCCAATGACACAAACACACCTATTGGATGCACAAGATTGGTTAAAAACCCTAATTGGACAAGAATAAGCCTAGTGAGGACGAAAATGACCTAAATATTAATTCAATGACACAAACAAAGTTATTGGATGCACAAGATTGGTTAAAAACCCTAATTGGACAAGAATAAGCCTAGGGAGGACGAAAATGACCTAATTGATCATCCAATGACACAAACACACCTATTGGATGCACAAGATTGGTTAAAAACCCTAAATGGACAAGAATAAGCCTAGGGAGGACGAAAATGACCTAATTGATCATCCAATGACACAAACACACCTATTGGATGCACAAGATTGGTTAAAAACCCTAATTGGACAAGAATATGCCTAGGAAGGACGGATATGACCTAAATGTTAATCCAATGACACAAATGAACTTATTGGATGCACAAGATTGGTTAAAAACCCTAATTGGACAAGAATAAGCCTAGGGAGGACGAAAATGACCTAATTGATCATCCAATGACACAAACACACCTATTGGATGCACAAGATTGGTTAAAAACCCTAATTGGACAAGAATATGCCTAGGGAGGACGAAAATGACCTAAATATTAATTCAATGACACAAACAAAGTTATTGGATGCACAAGATTGGTTAAATACCCTAATTGGACAAGAATAAGCCTAGGGAGGACGAAAATGACCTAATTGATCATCCAATGACACAAATGAACTTATTGGATGCACAAGATTGGTTAAAAACCCTAATTGGACAAGAATAAGCCTAGGGAGGACGAAAATGACCTAATTGATCATCCAATGACACAAACACACCTATTGGATGCACAAGATTGGTTAAAAACCCTAATTGGACAAGAATAAGCCTAGGGAGGACGAAAATGACCTAATTGATCATCCAATGACACAAACACACCTATTGGATGCACAAGATTGGTTAAAAACCCTAATTGGACAAGATGATGCCTAGGGAGGACGAAAATGAACTAAATATTAATTCAATGACACAAACAAACTTATTGGATGCACAAGATTGGTTAAAAACCCTAATTGGACAAGAATAAGCCTAGGGAGGACGAAAATGAGCAAATTGATCATCCAATGACACAAACACACCTATTGGATGCACAAGATTGGTTAAAAACCCTAATTGGACAAGAATAAGCCTAGGGAGGACGAAAATGACCTAATTGATCATCCAATGACACAAACACACCTATTGGATGCACAAGATTGGTTAAAAACCCTAATTGGACAAGAATAAGCCTAGGGAGGACGAAAATGACCTAATTGATCATCCAATGACACAAACACACCTATTGGATGCACAAGATTGGTTAAAAACCCTAATTCGACAAGAATACGCCTAGGGAGGACGAAAATGACCTAATTGATCATCCAATGACACAAACACACCTATTGGATGCACAAGATTGGTTAAAAACCCTAATTGGACAAGAATATGCCTAGGGAGGACGAAAATGACATAAATGTTAATTCAATGACACAAACGAACTTATTGGATGCACAACATTGGTTAAAAACCCTAATTGGACAAGAATAAGCCTAGGGAGGACGAAAATGACCTAATTGATCATCCAATGACATAAACGTACCTATTGGATGCACAAGATTGGTTAAGAACCCTAATTAGACAAGAATATGCCTAGGGAGGAAGAAAATGACCTAATTGATAATCCAATGACACAAACACACCTATTGGATGCACAAGATTGGTTAAAAACCCTAATTGAACAAGAATATGCCTATGGAGGACGAAAATGACCTAAATATTAATTCAATGAAACAAACAAACTTATTGGGTGCACAAGATTGTTTAAAAACCCTAATTGGATAAGAATTAGCCTAGGGAGGACGAAAATGACCTAATTGATCAACCAATGACACAAACACACCTATTGGATGCACAAGATTGGTTAAAAACCCTAATTGGACAAGAATATGCCTAGGGAGGACGAAAATGACCTAAATGTTAATTCAATGACACAAACGAACTTATTGGATGCACAACATTGGTTAAAAACCCTAATTGGACAAGAATAAGCCTAGGGAGGACGAAAATTACCTAATTGATCATCTAATGACACAAACGCACCTATTGGATGCACAAGATTGGTTAAAAACCCTAATTGGACAAGAATAAGCCTAGGGAGGACGAAAATGACCTAATTGATCATCCAATGACACAAACACACCTATTGGATGGACAAGATTGGTTAAAAACACTAATTGGACAAGAATAAGATTAGGGAGGACGAAAATAACCTAATTGATCATGCAATGACACAAACACACCTATTGGATGCACAAGATTGGTTAAAAACCCTAATTGCACAAGAATATGCCTAGGGAGGACGAAAGTGACCTAATTTATCATCCAATGACACAAATGAACTTATTGGATGCACAAGATTAGTTAAAAACCCTAATTGGACAAGAATAAGCCTAGGGAGGACGAAAATGACCTAATTGATCATCCAATGACACAAACACACCTATTGGATGCACAAGATTGGTTAAAAACCCTAATTGGACAAGAATAAGCCTAGGGAGGACAAAAATGACCTAAATGTTAATCCAATGACACAACTCAACTTGTTGGATGCACAAGATTGGTTAAAAACCCTAATTGGACAAGAATAAGCCTAGGGAGGACGAAAATGACCTAAATGTTAATCCAATGACACAACTCAACTTATTGGATGCACAAGATTGGTTAAAAACCCTAATTGGACAAGAATAAGCCTAGGGAGGACGAAAATGACCTAATTGATCATCCAATGACACAAACACACCTATTGGATGCACAAGATTGGTTAAAAACCCTAATTGGACAAGAATATGCCTAGGGAGGACGAAAATGACCTAATTGATCATCCAATGACACAGACACACCTATTGGATGCACAAGATTGGTTAAAAACCCTAATTTGACAAGAATATGCCTAGGGATGACGAAAATGACCTAAATATTAATTCAAGGACACAAACAAAGTTATTGGATGCACAAGATTGGTTAAAAACCCTAATTGGACAAGAATAAGCCTAGGGAGGACGAAAATGACCTAAATGTTAATCCAATGACACAACTCAACTTATTGGATGCACAAGATTGGTTAAAAACCCTAATTGGACAAGAATAAGCCTAGGGAGGACGAAAATGACCTAATTGATCATCCAATGACACAAACACACCTATTGGATGCACAAGATTGGTTAAAAACCCTAATTGGATAAGAATAAGCCTAGGGAGGATGAAAATGACCTAAATGTTAATCCAATGACACAACTCAACTTATTGGATGCACAACATTGGTTAAAAATCCTAATTGGACAAGAATAAGCCTATGGAGGACGAAAATGACCTAATTGATCATCCAATGACACAAATGAACGTATTGGATGCGTAAGATTGGTTAAAAACCCTAATTGCACAAGAATAAGCCTAGGGAGGACGAAAATGACCTAAATGTTAATCCAATGACACAACTCAACTTATTGGATGCACAAGATTGGTTAAAAACCCTAATTGGACAAGAATAAGCCTAGGGAGGACGAAAATGACCTAATTGATCATCCAATGACACAAACACACCTATTGGATGCACAAGATTCGTTAAAAACCCTAATTGGACAAGAATATGCCTACGGAGGACGAAAATGACCTAATTGATCATCCAATGACACAAACACACCTATTGGATGCACAAGATTGGTTAAAAACCCTAATTGGACAAGAATAAGCCTAGGGAGGACGAAAATTACCTAATTGATCATCCAATCACACAAACACACCTATTGGATGCACAAGATTGGTTAAAAACCATAATTGGACAAGAATATGCCTAGGGAGGACGAAAATGACTTAAATGTTAATCAAATGACAAAAATGAACTTTTTGGATGCACAAGATTGGTTAAAAACCCTTATTGGACAAGAATAAGCCTAGGGAGGAGGAAAATGACCTAATTGATCATCCAATGACACAAACACACCTATTGGATGCACAAGATTGGTTAAAAACCCTAATTGGACAAGCATATGCCTAGGGAGGACGAAAATGACCTAAATGTTAATCCAATGACACAACTCAACTTATTGGATGCACAAGATTGGTTAAAAACCCTAATTGGACAAGAATAAGCCTAGGGAGGACGAAAATGACCTAATTGATCATCCAATGACACAAACACACCTATTGGATGCACAACATTGGTTAAAAACCCTAATTGGACAAGAATATGCCTAGGGAGGACGAAAATGACCTAAATATTAATTCAATGAAACAAACAAACTTATTGGATGCTCAAGATTGGTTAAAAATCCTAATTGGACAAGAATAAGCCTAGGGAGGACGAAAATGACCTAATTGATCATCCGATGACACAAACACACCTATTGGATGCACAAGATTGGTTAAAAACCCTTATTGGACAAGACTAAGCCTAGGGAGGACGAAAATGACCTAAATGTTAATCCAATGACACAACTCAACTTATTGGATGCACAAGATTGGTTAAAAACCCTAATTGGACAAGAATAAGCCTAGGGAGGACGAAAATGACCTAAATGTTAATCCAATGACACAACTCAACTTATTGGATGCACAAGATTGGTTAAAAACCCTAATTGGACAAGAATAAGCCTAGGGAGGACGAAAATGACCTAATTGATCATCCAATGACACAAACACACCTATTGGATGCACAAGATAGGTGAAAAACCCTAATTGGACAAGAATAAGCCTATGGAGGACGAAAATGACCTAATTGTTCATCCAATGACACAAACACACCTATTGGATGCACAAGATTGGTTAAAAACCCTAATTGGACAAGAATAAGCCTAGGGAGGACGAAAATGACCTAAATGTTAATCCAATGACACAACTCAACTTATTGGATGCACAAGATTGGTTAAAAACCCTAATTGGACAAGAATAAGCCTAGGGAGGACGAAAATGAACTAATTGATCATCCAATGACACAAACAAACCTATTGGATGCACAAGATTCGTTAAAAACCCTAATTGGACAAGAATATGACTAGGGAGGACGAAAATGACCTAATTGATCATCCAATGACACAAACACACCTATTGGATGCACAAGATTGGTTAAAAACCCTAATTGGACAAAAATATGCCTAGGGAGGACGAAAATGACCTAATTGATCATCCAATGACACAAACACACCTATTGGATGCACAAGATTGGTTAAAAACCCTAGTTGGACAAGAATATGCCTAGGGAGGACGAAAATGACCTAATTGATCATCCAATGACACAAATGAAATTATTGGATGCACAAGATTGGTTGAAAATCCTAATTGGACAAGAATAAGCCTAGGGAGGACGAAAATGACCTAATTGATCAATCAATGACACAAACACACCTATTGGATGCACAAGATTGGTTAAAAACCCTAATTGGACAAGAATATGCCTTGGGAGGATGAAAATGACCTAATTGATCATCCAATGACACAAACACACCTATTGGATGCACAAGACTAGTTAAAAACCCTAATTGGACAAGAATATGCCTAGGAAGGACGAAAATGACCTAATTGATCATCCAATGACACAAACACACGTATTGGATGCACAAGATTGGTTAAAAACCCTAATTGGACAAGAATAAGCCTAGGGAGGACGAAAATGACCTAATTGATCATCCAATGACACAAACACACCTATTGGATGCACAAGATTGGTTAAAAACCCTAATTGGACAAGAATATGCCTAGGGAGGACGAAAATGACCTAAATATTAATTCAATGACATAAACAAACTTATCGAATGCACAAGATTAGTTAAAAACCCTAATTGGACAAGAATAAGCCTAGGGAGAACGAAAATGACCTAATTGATCATCCAATGACACAAACACACCTATTGGATGCACAAGATTGGTTAAAAACCCTAATTGGAAAAGAATATGCCTAGGGAGGAAGAAAATGACCTAAATATTAATTCAATGACACAAACAAAGTTATTGGATGCACAAGATTGGTTAAAAACCCTAATTGGACAAGAATAAGCCTAGGGAGGACGAAAATTACCTAATTGATCATCCAATGACACAAACACACCTATTGGATGCACAAGATTGGTTAAAAACCCTAATTGGGCAAGAATATGCCTAGGGAGGACGAAAATGACCTAAAAATTAATTCAATGACACAAACAAACTTATTGGATGCACAAGATTGGTTAAAAACCCTAATTGGACAAGAATAAGCCTAGGGAGGACGAAAATGACCTAAATGTTAATCCAATGACATAAACTCACCTATTGGATGCACAAGATTGGTTAAAAACCCTAATTGGACAAGAATAAGCCTAGGGAGAACGAAAATGACCTAATTGATCATCCAATGACAGAAACACACCTATTGGATGCACAAGATTGGTTAAAAACCCTAATTGGACAAGAATAAGCCTAGGGAGCACGAAAATGACCTAATTGATCATCCAAAGACACAAATTTCCTATTGGATGCACAAGAATGGTTAAAAACCCTAGTTGGACAAGAATATGCCTAGGGAGGACGAAAATGACCTAATTGATCATCCAATGACACATACACACCTATTGGATGCACAAGATTGGTTAAAAACCCTAATTTGACAAGAATAAGCCTAGGGAGGACGAAAATGACCTAATTGATCATCCAATGACACAAACACACCTATTGGACGCACAAGATTGGTTTAAAACCGTAATTGGACAAGAACATACCTAGGGAGGACGAAAATGACCTAAATGTTAATCCAATGACACAAATGAACTTATTGGATGCACAAGATTGGTTAAAAACCCTAATTGGACAAGAATAAGCCTTCCGAGGACAAAAATGACCTAATTGATCATCCAATGACACAAACACACCTATTGGATGCACAAGACTGGTTAAAAACCCTAATTGGACAAGAATATGCCTAGGAAGGACGAAAAGGACCTAATTGATCATCCAATGACACAAACACACCTATTGGATGCACAAGATTGGTTAAAAACCCTAATTGGACAAGAATAAGCCTAGGGAGGACGAAAATGACCTAATTGATCATCCAATGACACAAACACACCTATTGGATGCACAAGATTGGTTAAAAACCCTAATTGGACAAGTATACGCCTAGGGAGGACGAAAATGACCTAACTATTAATTCAATGACATAAACAAACTTATTGGATGCACAAGATTGGTTAAAAACCCTAATTGGACAAGAATAAGCCTAGGGAGGACGAAAATGACCTAATTGATCATCCAATGACACAAACACACCTATTGGAAGCACAAGATTGGTTAAAAACCCTAATTGGACAAGAATATGCCTAGGGAGGACGAAAATGACCTAAATGTTAATCCAATGACACAAATGAGCTTACTGGATGCACAAGATTGGTTAAAAACCCTAATTGGACAAGAATAAGCCTAGGGAGGACGAATATGACCTAAATGTTAATCCAATGACACAACTCAACTTATTGGATGCACAAGATTGGTTAAAAACCCTAATTGGACAACAATAAGCCTAGGGAGGACGAAAATAACCTAAATATTAATTCAATGACAGAAACAAAGTTATTGGATGCACAACATGGGTTAAAAACCCTAATTGGACGAGAATATGCCGAGAGAGGACGAAAGTGACCTAATTGATCATCCAATGACACAAACACACCTATTGGATGCACAAGATTGGTTAAAACCCCTAATTGGACAAGAATATGCCTAGGGAGGACGAAAATGACCTAAATATTAATTCAATGACACAAACAAACTTATTGGATGCACAAGATTGGTTAAAAACCCTAATTGGACAAGAATAAGCCTAGGGAGGACGAAAATGACCTAATTGATCATCCAATGACACAAACACACCTACTGGATGCACAAAATAGGTTAAAAACCCTAATTGGACAAGAATATGCCTAGGGAGGACAAAAATGACCTAAATGTTAATTCAATGACACAAACGAACTTATTGGATGCACAACATTGGTTAAAAACCCTAATTGGACAAGAATATGCCTAGGGAGGACGAAAATGACCTAAATGTTAATGCAATGACACAAATGAGCTTACTGGATGCACAAGAATGGTTAAAAACCCTAATTGGACAAGAATAAGCCTAGGGAGGACGAATATGACCTAAATGTTAATCCAATGACACAACTCAACTTATTGGATGCACAAGATTGGTTAAAAACCCTAATTGGACAAGAATAAGCCTAGGGAGGACGAAAATAACCTAAATATTAATTCAATGACAGAAACAAAGTTATTGGATGCACAACATGGGTTAAAAACCCTAATTGGACGAGAATATGCCGAGAGAGGACGAAAGTGACCTAATTGATCATCCAATGACACAAACACACCTATTGGATGCACAAGATTGGTTAAAACCCCTAATTGGACAAGAATATGCCTAGGGAGGACGAAAATGACCTAAATATTAATTCAATGACACAAACAAACTTATTGGATGCACAAGATTGGTTAAAAACCCTAATTGGACAAGAATAAGCCTAGGGAGGACGAAAATGACCTAATTGATCATCCAATGACACAAACACACCTACTGGATGCACAAAATAGGTTAAAAACCCTAATTGGACAAGAATATGCCTAGGGACGACAAAAATGACCTAAATGTTAATTCAATGACACAAACGAACTTATTGGAAGCACAACATTGGTTAAAAACCCTAATTGGACAATGATAAGCCTAGGGAGGACGAAAATGATCTATTTGATCATCCAATGACACAAACACACCTATTGGAAGCACAAGATTGGTTAAAAACCCTAATTGGACGAGAATATGCCTAGGGAGGACGAAAATGACCTAAATGTTAATCCAATGACACAAATAAACTTATTGGATGCACGAGATTAGTTAAAAACCCTAATTGGACAAGAATAAGCCTAGGGAGGACGAAAATGACCTAATTGATCATCCAATGACACAAACACACCTATTGGATGCAGAAGATTGGTTAAAAACCCTAATTGGACAAGAATATGCCTAGGGAGGACGAAAATGACCTAAATATTAATTCAATGACACAAACAAACTTATTGGATGCACCAGATTGGTTAAAAACCCTAATTGGACAAGAATAAGCCTAGGGAGGACGAAAATGACCTAATTGATCATCCAATGACACAAACACACCTATTGGAAGCACAAGATTGGTTAAAAACCCTAATTGGACAAGAATATGCCTAGGGAGGACGAAATGACCTAAATGTTAATCCAATGACACAAATAAACTTATTGGATGCACAAGATTGGTTAAAAACCCTAATTGGACAAGAATAAGCCTAGGGAGGACGAAAATGACCTAATTGATCATCCAATGACACAAACACACCTATTGGATGCACAAGATTGGTTAAAAACCCTAATTGGACAAGAATAAGCCTAGGGAGGACGAAAATGACCTAATTGATCATCCAATGACACAAACACACCTATTGGAAGCACAAGATTGGTTAAAAACCCTAATTGGACAAGAATATGCATAGGTAGGACGAAAATGACCTAAATGTTAATCCAATGACACAAATGAGCTTATTGGATGCACAAGATTGGTTAAAAACCCTAATTGGACAAGAATAAGCCTAGGGAGGACGAATATGACCTAAATGTTAATCCAATGACACAACTCAACTTATTGGATGCACAAGATTGGTTAAAAACCCTAATTGGACAAGAATAAGCCTAGGGAGGACGAAAATGACCTAATCGATCATCCAATGACACAAACACACCTATTGGATGCACAAGATTGGTTAAAAACCCTAATTGGACAAGAATATGCCTAGGGAGGACGGATATGACCTAAATGTTAATCCAATGACACAAATGAACTTATTGGATGCACAAGATTGGTTAAAAACCCTAATTGGACAAGAATAAGCCTAGGGAGGACGAAAATGACCTAATTGATCATCCAATGACACAAACACACCTATTGGATGCACAAGATTGGTTAAAAACCCTAATTGGACAAGAATAAGCCTAGTGAGGACGAAAATGACCTAATTGATCATCCAATGGCACAAACACACCTATTGGAAGCACAAGATTGGTTAAAAACCCTAGTTGGACAAGAATATGCCTAGGGAGGACGAAAATGACCTAATTGATCATCCAATGACACAAATGAACTTATTGGATGCACAAGATTGGTTAAAAACCCTAATTGGACAAGAATAAGCATAGAAAGGACGAAAATGACCTAATTGATCATCCAATGACACAAACACACCTATTGGATGCACAAGATTGGTTAAAAACCGTAATTGGACAAGAATATGCTTAGGGAGGACGAAAATGACCTAAATGTTAATCCAATGACACAAATGAACTTATTGGATGCACAAGATTGGTTAAAAACCCTAATTGGACAAGAATAAGCCTAGGAAGGACGAAAATAACCTAATTGATCATCCAATGACACAAACACACCTATTGGATGCACAAGATTGGTTAAAAACCCTAATTGGAAAAGAATACGCCTAGGTAGGACGAAAATGACCTAAATATTAATTCAATGACACAAACAAAGTTATTGGATGCACAAGATTGGTTAAAACCCCTAATTGGACAAGAATAAGTCTAGGGAGGACGAAAATGACCTAATTGATCATCCAATGACACAAACACACCTATTGGATGCACAAGATTGGTTAAAAACCCTAATTGGACAAGAATAAGCCTAGGGAGGACGAAAATGACCTAATTGATCATCCAATGACACAAACACACCTATTGGATGCACAAGATTGGTTAAAAACCCTAATTGGACAAGAATATGCCTAGGGAGGATGAAAATGACCTAATTGATCATCCAATGACACAAATGAACTTATTGGATGCACAAGATTGGTTAAAAACCCTAATTGGACAAGAATAAGCATAGAAAGGACGAAAATGACCTAATTGATCATCCAATGACACAAACACACCTGTTGGATGCACAAGATTGGTTAAAAACCGTAATTGGACAAGAATATGCTTAGGGAGGACGAAAATGACCTAAATGTTAATCCAATGACACAAATGAACTTATTGGATGCACAAGATTGGTTAAAAACCCTAATTGGACAAGAATAAGCCTAGGAATGACGAAAATAACCTAATTGATCATCCAATGACACAAACACACCTATTGGATGCACAAGATTGGTTAAAAACCCTAATTGGAAAAGAATACGCCTAGGTAGGACGAGAATGACCTAAATATTAATTCAATGACACAAACAAAGTTATTGGATGCACAAGATTGGTTAAAACCCCTAATTGGACAAGAATAAGTCTAGGGAGGACGAAAATGACCTAATTGATCATCCAATGACACAAACACACCTATTGGATGCACAAGATTGGTTAAAAACCTAATTGGACAAGAATAAGCCTAGAAAGGACGAAAATGACCTAATTGATCATCCAATGACACAAACACACCTATTGGATGCACAAGATTGGTTAAAAACCCTAATTGGACAAGAATAAGCCTAGGGAGGACGAAAATGACCTAATTGATCATCCAATGACACAAACACACCTATTGGATGCACAAGATTGGTTAAAAACCCTAATTGGATAAGAATATGCCTAGGGAGAACGAAAATGACCTAAATTGATCATCCAATGACACAAACACACCTATTGGATGCACAAGATTGGTTAAAAACCCTAATTGGACAAGAATATGCCTAGGGAGGACGAAAATGACCTAAATATTAATTCAATGACACAAACAAAGTTATTGGATGCACAAGATTGGTTAAAAACCCTAATTGGACAAGAATAAGCCTAGGGAGGACGAAAATGACCAAATTGATCATCCAATGACACAAACACTCCTATTGGATGCACAAGATTGGTTAAAAACCCTAATTGGACAAGAATATGCCTAGGGAGGACGAAAATGACCTAAATATTAATTCAATGACACAAACAAACTTATTGGATGCACAAGATTGGTTAAAAACCCTAATTGGACAAGAATAAGCCTAGGGAGGACGAAAATGACCTAATTGATCATCGAATGACACAAACACACCTACTGGATGCACAAAATTGGTTAAAAACCCTAATTGGACAAGAATATGCCTAGGAAGGACAAAAATGACCTAAATGTTAATTCAATGACAAAAACGAACTTATTGGATGCACAACATTGGTTAAAAACCCTAATTGGACAAGGATAAGCCTAGGGAGGATGAAAATGACCTAATTGATCATCCAATGACACAAACACACCTATTGGAAGCACAAGATTGGTTAAAAACCCTAATTGGACAAGAATATGCCTAGGGAGGACGAAAATGACCTAAATGTTAATCCAATGACACAAATGAACTTATTGGATGCACAAGATTGGTTAAAAACCCTAATTGGACATGAATAAGCCTAGGGAGGACGAAAATGACCTAATCGATCATCCAATGACACAAACACACCTATTGGATGCACAAGATTGGTTAAAAACCCTAATTGGGCAAGAATATGCCTAGGGAGGACGAAAATGACCTAAATGTTAATCCAATGACACAACTCAACTTGTTGGATGCACAAGATTGGTTAAAAACCGTAATTGGACAAGAATAATCCTAGGGAGGACGAAAATGACCTAAATGTTAATCCAATGACACAACTCATCTTATTAGATGCACAAGATTGGTTAAAAACCCTAATTGGACAAGAATAAGCCTAGGGAGGACGAAAATGACCTAATTGATCATCCAATGACACAAACACACCTATTGGAAGCACAAGATTGGTTAAAAACCCTAATTGGACAAGAATATGCCTAGGGAGGACGAAAATGACCTAAATGTTAATCCAATGACACAAATGAGCTTACTAGATGCACAAGATTGGTTAAAAACCCTAATTGGACAAGAATAAGCCTAGGGAGGACGAATATGACCTAATTGATCATCCAATGACACAAACACACCTATTGGATGCACAAGATTGGTTAAAAACCCTAATTGGACAAGAATAAGCCTAGGGAGGACGAAAATGACCTAAATATTAATCCAATGACACCACTCAACTTGTTGGATGCACAAGATTGGTTAAAAACCCTAATTGGACAAGAATAAGCCTAGGGAGGATGAAAATAACCTCAATGTTAATCCAATGACACAACTCAACTTATTGGATGCACAAGATTGGTTAAAAACCCTAATTGGACAAGAATAAGCCTAGGGAGGACGAAAATGACCTAATTGATCATCCAATGACACAAACACACCTATTGGATGCACAAGATTGGTTAAAAACCCTAATTGGACAAGAATAAGCCTAGGGAGGACGAAAATGACTTAATTGATCATCCAATGACACAAACACACCTATTGGATGCACAAGATTGGTTAAAAATTCTAATTGGACAAGAATATGCCTAGGGAGGACGAAAATAACCTAATTGATCATCCAATGACACAAAAACACCTATTGGATGAACAAGATTCGTTAAAAACCCTAATTGGACAAGAATATGCCTTGGGAGGACGAAAATGGCCTAATTGATCATCCAATGACACAAACACACCTATTGGATGCACAAGATTGGTTAAAAACCCTAATTGGACAAGAATAAGCCTAGGGAGGACGAAAATGACCTAATTGATCATCCAATGACACAAACACACCTATTGGATGCACAAGATTGGTTAAAAACCCTAATTGGACAAGAATATGCCTAGGGAGGACGAAAATGACCTAAATATTAATTCAATGACACAAACAAAGTTATTGGATGCACAAGATTGGTTAAAAACCCTAATTGGACAAGAATAAGCCTAGGGAGGACGAAAATGACCTAATTGATCATCCAATGCCACAAACATACCTATTGGATGCAAAAGATTGGTTAAAAATCCTAATTGGACAAGATGATGCCTAGGGAGGACGAAAATGACCTAAATATTAATTCAATGACACAAACAAACTTATTGGATGCACAAGATTGGTTAAAAACCCTAATTGGACAAGAATAAGCCTAGGGAGGACGAAAATGACCTAATCGATCATCCAATGAGACAAGCACACCTATTGGATGCACAAGATTGGTTAAAAACCCTAATTGGACAAGAATATGCCTAGGGAGGACGAAAGTGACCTAATTGATCATCCAATGACACAAACACACCTATTGGATGCACAAGATTGGTTAAAACCCCTTATTGGACAAGAATATGCATAGGGAGGACGAAAATGACCTAAATATTAATTCAATGACACAAACAAACTTATTGGATGCACAAGATTGGTTAAAAACCCTAATTGGACAAGAGTAAGCCTAGGGAGGACGAAAATGACCTAATTGATCATCGAATGACACAAACACACCTACTGGATGCACAAAATTGGTTAAAAACCCTAATTGGACAAGAATATGCCTAGGAAGGACAAAAATGACCTAAATGTTAATTCAATGACAAAAACGAACTTATTGGATGCACAACATTGGTTAAAAACCCTAATTGGACAAGGATAAGCCTAGGGAGGACGAAAATGACCTAATTGATAATCCAATGACACAAACACACCTATTGGAAGCACAAGATTGGTTAAAAACCCTAATTGGACAAGAATATGCCTAGGGAGGACGAAAATGACCTAAATGTTAATCCAATGACACAAATGAACTTATTGGATGCACAAGATTGGTTA
>JBBPBR010001926.1:770858-791889 GCA_037974775.1 Cicer pinnatifidum | reverse complement strand
CAATGACACAAACACACCTATTGGATGCACAAGATTGGTTAAAAACCCTAATTGGACAAGAATATGCCTAGGGAGGACGAAAATGACCTAAATGTTAATCCAATGACACAAATGAACTTATTGGATGCACAAGATAGGTTAAAAACCCTAATTGGACAAGAATAAGCCTAGGGAGGACGAAAATGACCTAATCGATCATCCAATGACACAAACACAACTATTGGATGCACAAGATTGGTTAAAAACCCTAATTGGACAAGAATATGCCTAGGGAGGACGAAAGTGACCTAATTGATCATCCAATGACACAAACACACCTATTGGATGCACAAGATTGGTTAAAACCCCTAATTGGACAAGAATATGCCTAGGGAGGACGAAAATGACCTAAATATTAATTCAATGACACATACAAACTTATTGGATGCACATGATTGGTTAAAAACCCTAATTGGACAAGAATAAGCCTAGGGATGACGAAAATGACCTAATTGATCATCCATTGACACAAACAACCTACTAGATGCACAAAATTGGTTTAAAACCCTAATTGGACAAGAATATGCCTAGGGAGGACGAAAATGACCTAAATATTAATTCAATGACACAAACAAAGTTATTGGATACATAAGATTGGTTAAAAACCCTAATTGGACAAGAATAAGCCTAGGGAGGACGAAAATGACCTAATTGATCATCCAATGACACAAACACACCTATTGGATGCACAAGATTGGCTAAAAACCCTAATTGGACAAGAATAAGCCTAGGGAGGACGAAAATGACCTAAATGTTAATCTAATGACACAACTCAACTTATTGGATGCACAAGATTGGTTAAAAACCCTAATTGGACAAGAATAAGCCTAGGGAGGACGAAAATAACCTAATTGATCACCCAATGACACAAACACACCTATTGGATGCACAAGATTCGTTAAAAACCCTGATTGGACAAGAATATGCCTAGGGAGGACGAAAATGACCTAATTGATCATCCAATGACACAAACACACCTATTGGATGCACAAGATTGGTTAAAAACCCTAATTGGACAAGAATAAGCCTAGGGAGGACGAAAATGACCTAATTGATCATCCAATGACACAAACACGCTTATTGGATGCACAAGATTGGTTAAAAACCCTAACTGGACAAGAATATGCCTAGGGAGGACGAAAATGACCTAATTGATCATCCAATGACACAAACACACCTATTGGATGCACAAGATTGGTTAAAAACCCTAATTGGACAAGAATAAGCCTAGGGAGGACGAAAATGACCTAATTGATCATCCAATGACACAAACACACCTATTGGATGCACAAGATTGGTTAAAAACCCTAATTGGACAAGAATAAGCCTAGGGAGGACGAAAATGACCTAATTGATCATCCAATGACACAAACACACCTATTGGATGCACAAGATTGGTTAAAAACCATTGTTGGACAAGAATATGGCTAGGGAGGATGAAAATGACCTAATTGATCATCCAATGACACAAATGAACTTATTGGATGCACAAGATTGGTTAAAAACCCTAGTTGGACAAGAATATGCCTAGGGAGGACGAAAATGACCTAATTGATCATCCAATGACACAAACACACCTATTGGATGCACAAGATTGGTTAAAAACCCTAATTGGACAAGAATAAGCCTAGGGAGGACGAAAATGACCTAATTGATCATCCGATGACACAAACACACCTATTGAATGCACAAGATTGGTTAAAAACCATAATTGGACAAGAAGATGTCTAGGGAGGACGAAAATGACCTAAATGTTAATCCAATGACACAAATGAACTTATTGGATGCACAAGATTGGTTAAAAACCCTAATTGGACAAGAATAAGCATAGGGAGGACGAAAATGACCTAATTGATCATCCAATGACACAAACACACCTATTGGATGCACAAGATTGGTTAAAAACCCTAATTGGACAAGAATAAGCCTAGGGGGGACGAAAATGACCTAATTGATCATCCAATGACACAAATGAACTTATTGGATGCACAAGATTAGTTAAAAACCCTAATTGGACAAGAATAAGCCTAGGGAGGACGAAAATGACCTAATTGATCATCCAATGACACAAACACACCTATTGGATGCACAAGATTGGTTAAAAACCGTAATAGGACAAGAATAAGCCTAGGGAGGACGAAAATGACCTAATTGATCATCCAATGACACAAACACACCTATTGGAAGCACAAGATTGGTTAAAAACCCTAATTGGACAAGAATATGCCTAGGGAGGACGAAAATGACCTAAATGTTAATGCAATGACACAAATGAACTTATTGGATGCACAAGATTGGTTAAAAACCCTAAATGGACAAGAATAAGCCTAGGGAGGGCGAAAATGACCTAACTGATCATCCAATGACACAAACAATCCTATTGGATGCACAAGATTCGTTAAAAACCCTAATTGGACAAGAATATGCCTAGGGAGGACGAAAATGAACTAAATGTTAATCCAATGACACAAATGAACTTATTGGATGCACAAGATTGTTAAAAAACCCTAATTGGACAAGAATAAGCCTAGGGAGGACGAAAATGACCTAATTGATCATCCAATGACACAAACACACCTATTGGAAGCACAAGATTGGTTAAAAACCCTAATTGGACAAGAATATGCCTAGGGAGGACGAAAATGACCTAAATGTTAATCCAATGGCACAAATGAGCTTACTGGATGCACAAGATTGGTTAAAAACCCTAATTGGACAAGAATAAGCCTAGGGAGGACGAATATGACCTAATTGATCATCCAATGACACAAACACACCTATTGGATGCACAAGATTGGTTAAAAACCCTAATTGGACAAGAATAAGCCTAGGGAGGACGAAAATGACCTAAATGTTAATCCAATGACACAACCCAACGTATTGGATGCACAAGATTGGTTAAAAACCCTAATTGGACAAGAATAAGCCTAGGGAGGACGAAAATGACCTAATTGATCATCCAATGACACAAACACACCAATTGGATGCACAAGATTCGTTAAAAACCCTAATTGGACAAGAATATGCCTAGGGAGGACGAAAATGAACTAATTGATCATCCAATGGCACAAACACACCTATTGGATGCACAAGATTGGTTAAAAACCCTAATTGGACAAGAATAAGCCTAGGGAGGACGAAAATGACCTAAATGTTAATCCAATGACACAACTCAACTTATTGGATGCACAAGATTGGTTAAAAACCCTAATTGGACAAGAATAAGCCTAGGGAGGACGAAAATGACCTAAATGTTAATCCAATGACACAACTCAACTTGTTGGATGCACAAGATTGGTTAAAAACCCTAATTGGACAAGAATAAGCCTATGGAAGACGAAAATGACCTAATTGATCATCCAATGACACAAACACACCTATTGGATGCACAAGATTGGTAAAAAACCCTAATTGGACAAGAATAAGACTAGGGATGACGAAAATGACCTAAATGTTAATCCAATGATACAACTCAACTTATTGGATGCACAAGATTGGTTAAAAACCCTAATTGGACAAGAATAAGCCTAGGGACGACGAAAATGACCTAATTGATCATCCAATGACACAAACACACCTATTAGATGCACAAGATTGGTTAAAAACCCTAATTGGACAAGAATAAGCCTAGGGAGGACGAAAATGACCTAATCGATCATCCAATGACACAAACACACCTATTGGATGCACAAGATTGGTTAAAAATCCTAATTGGACAAGAATATGCCTAGGGAGGACGAAAATGACCTAAATATTAATTCAATGACACAAACAAACTTATTAGATGCACAAGATTGGTTAAAAACCCTAATTGGACAAGAATATGCCTAGGGAGGACGAAAATGACCTAATTGATCATCCAATGACACAATCACACCTATTGGATGCGCAAGATTGGTTAAAAACCCTATTTGGACCAGAATAAGCCTAGGGAGGACGAAAATTACCTAATTGATCATCCAATGACACAAACACACCTATTGGATGCACAAGACTGGTTAAAAACCCTAATTGGACAAGAATATGCCTAGGAAGGACGAAAATGACCTAATTGATCATCCAATGACACAAACACACCTATTGGATGCACAAGATTGGTTAAAAACCCTAATTGGACAAGAATATGCCTAGGGAGGACGAAAATGACCTAATTGATCATTCAATGACACAAATGAACTTATTGGATGCACAAGATTGGTTAAAAACCCTAATTGGACAAGAATAAGCCTAGGGAGGACGAAAATGACCTAAATGTTAATCCAATGACACAACTCAACTTATTGGATGCACAAGATTGGTTAAAACCCCTAATTGGACAAGAATAAGCCTAGGGAGGACGAAAATAACCTAATTGATCATCCAATGATACAAATACACCTATTGGATGCACAAGATTGGTTAAAAACCCTAATTGGACAAGAATATGCCTAGGGAGGACGAAAATGACCTAAATGTTAATCCAATGACACAAATGAACTTATTGGATGCACAAGATTGGTTAAAAACCCTAATTGGACAAGAATAAGCCTAGGGTGGATCAAAGTGACCTAATTGATCATCCAATAAGATAAACACACCTATTGGATGCACAAGATTGGTTAAAAACCCTAATTGGACAAGAATATGCCTAGGGAGGACGAAAATGACCTAAATGTGAATCCAATGACACAAATGAACTTATTGGATGCACAAGATTGGTTAAAAACCAAATTGGACAAGAATAAGCCTAGGGAGAATGAAAATGACCTAAATGTTAATCCAATGACACAACTCAACTTATTGGATGCACAAGATTGGTTAAAAACCCTAATTGGACAAGAATAAGCCTAGGGAGGACGAAAATGACCAAATTGATCATCCAATGACACAAACACACCTATTGGATGCACAAGATTGGTTAAAAACCCTAATTGCACAAGAATATGCCTAAGGACGACGAAAGTGACCTAATTTATCATCCAATGACACAAATGAACTTATTGGATGCACAAGATAGGTTAAAAACCCTAATTGGACAAGAATAAGCCTAGGGAGGACGAAAATGACCTAATCGATCATCCAATGACACAAACACACCTATTGGATGCACAAGATTGGTTAAAAACGCTAATTGCACAAGAATATGCCTAGGGAGGACGAAAGTGACCTAATTTATCATCCAATGACACAAATGAACTTATTGGATGCACAAGATTAGTTAAAACCCCTAATTGGACAAGAATAAGCCTAGGGAGGACGAAAATGACCTAATTGATCATCCAATGACACAAACACACCTATTGGATGCACAATATTGGTTAAAAACCCTAATTGGACAAGAATAAGCCTAGGGAGGACGAAAATGACCTAAATGTTAATCCAATGACACAACTCAACTTGTTGGATGCACAAGATTGGTTAAAAACCCTAATTGGACAAGAATAAGCCTAGGGAGGACGAAAATGACCTAAATGTTAATCCAATGACACAACTCAACTTATTGGATGCACAAGATTGGTTAAAAACCCTAATTCGACAAGAATAAGCCTAGGGAGGACGAAAACGACCTAATTGATCATCCAATGACACAAACACACCTATTGGATGCACATGATTGGTTAAAAACCCTAATTGGACAAGAATATGCCTAGGGAGGACGAAAATGACCTAAATATTAATTCAATGAAACAAACAAACTTATTGGATGCACAAGATTGATTAAAAACCCTAATTGGACAAGAATTAGCCTAAGGAGGACGAAAATGACCTAATTGATCAACCAATGACACAAACACACCTATTGGATGCACAAGATTGGTTAAAAACCCTAATTGGACAAGAATATGCCTTGGGAGGACGAAAATGACCTAAATGTTAATTCAATGACACAAACGAACTTATTGGATGCACAACATTGGTTAAAAACCCTAATTGGACAAGAATAAGCCTAGGGAGGACGAAAATTTCCTAATTGATCATCCAATGACACAAACACACCTATTGGATGGACAAGATTGGTTAAAAACACTAATTGGACAAGAATACGATTAGGGAGGACGAAAATGACCTAATTGATCATGCAATGACACAAACACACCTATTGGATGCACAAGATTGGTTAAAAACCCTAATTGGACAAGAATAAGCCTAGGGTGGACGAAAATGACCTAATTGATCATCCAATGAAACAAACACACCTATTGGATGCACAAGATTGGTTAAAAACCCTAATTGGACAAGAATAAGCCTAGGGAGGATGAAAATGACCTAATTGATCATCCAATGACACAAACACACCTATTGGATGCACAAGATTGGTTAAAAACCCTAATTGCACAAGAATATGCCTAGGGAGGACGAAAGTGACCTAATTTATCATCCAATGACACAAATGAACTTATTGGATGCACAAGATTAGTTAAAAACCCTAATTGGACAATAATAAGCCTAGGGAGGACGAAAATGACCTAATTGATCATCCAATGACACAAACACACCTATTGGATGCACAAGATTGGTTAAAAACCCTAATTGGACAAGAATATGCCTAGGGAGAACGAAAATGACCTAATTGTTAATCCAATGACACAACTCAACTTATTGGATGCGCAAGATTGGTTAAAAACCCTAATTGGACAAGAATAAGCCTAGGGAGGACGAAAATGACCTAATTGATCATCCAATGACACAAACACACCTATTGGATGCACAAGATTGGTTAAAAACCCTAATTGGACAAGAATAAGCCTAGGGAGGACGAAAATGACCTAAATGTTAATCCAATGACACAACTCAACTTATTGGAAGCACAAGATTGGTTAAAAACCCTAATTGGATAAGAATAAGCTTAGGGAGGACGAAAATGACCTAATTGTTCATCCAATGACACAAACACACCTATTGGATGCACAAGATTGGTTAAATACCCTAATTGGACAAGAATATGCCTAGGGAGGACGAAAATGACCTAATTGATCATCCAATGACTCAAACACACCTATTGGATGCACAAGATCAGTTAAAAACCCTAATTGGACAAGAATAAGCCTAGGGAGGACGAAAATGACCTAATTGATCATCCAATGACACAAACACACCTATTGGATGCACAAGATTGGTTAAAAACCCTAATTGGACAAGAATAAGCCTAGGGAGGACAAAAATGACCTAATTGATCATCCAATGACACAAACACACCTATTTGATGCACAAGATTGGTTAAAAACACTAATTGGACAAGAATAAGCCTAGGGAGGACGAAAATGACCTAATTGATCATCCAATGACACAAACACACCTATTGGATTCACAAGATTGGTTAAAAACCCTAGTTGGACAAGAATATGCCTAGGGAGGACGAAAATGACCTAATTGATCATCCAATGACACAAATGAACTTATTGGATGCACAAGATTAGTTAAAAACCCTAATTGGACAAGAATAAGCCTAGGGAGGACGAAAATGACCTAATTGATCATCCAATGACACAAACACACCTATTGGATGCACAAGATTGGTTAAAAACCCTAATTGGACAAGAATAAGCCTAGGGAGGACGAAAATGACCTAATTGATCATCCAATGACACAAACACACCTATTGGATGAACAAGATTGGTTAAAAACCCAAATTGGACAAGAATAAGCATAGAAAGGACGAAAATGACCTAATTGGTCATCCAATGACACAAACACACCTATTGGATGCACAAGATTGGTTAAAAACTCTAATTGGACAAGAATATGCCTAGGGAGGACGAAAATGACCTAAATGTTAATCCAATGACACAAATGAACTTATTGGATGCACAAGATTGGTTAAAAACCCTAATTGGACAAGAATAAGCCTAGGGAGGACGAAAATGACCTAATTGATCATCCAATGACACAAACACACCTATTGGATGCACAAGATTGGTTAAAAACCCTAATTGGACAAGAATAAGCCTAGGGAGGACGAAAATGACCAAATTGATCATCCATTGCCACAAACACACCTATTGGATGCACAAGATCGGTTAAAAACCCTAATTGGACAAGAATATGCCTAGGGAGGACGAAAATGACCTAATTGATCATCCAATGACACAAACACACCTATTGGATGCAAAAGATTGGGTAAAAACCCTAATTGGACAAGAATATGCCTAGGGAGGACGAAAATGAATTAAATATTAATTCAATGACATAAACAAACTTGTTGGATGCACAAGATTGGTTAAAAACCCTAATTGGACAAGAATAAGCCTAGGGAGGACGAAAATGACCTAATTGATCATCCAATGACACAAACACACCTATTGGATGCACAAGATTGGTTAAAAACCCTAATTGGACAAGAATAAGCCTAGGGAGGACGAAAATGACCTAATTGATCATCCAATGACACAAACACACCTATCGGATGCACAAGATTGGTTAAAAACCCTAGTTGGACAAGAATATGCCTAGGGAGGACAAAAATGACCTAATTGATCATCCAATGACACAAACACACCTATTGGATGCACAAGATTGGTTAAAAACCCTAGTTGGACAAGAATATGCCTAGGGAGGACAAAAATGACCTAATTGATCATCCAATGACACAAATGAACTTATTGCATGCACAAGATTTGTTAAAAACCCTAATTGGACAAGAATAAGCCTAGGGAGGACGAAAATGACCTAATTGATCATCCAATGACACAAACACACCTATTGGATGCACAAGATTGGTTAAAAACCCTAATTGGACAAGAATAAGCCTAGGGAGGACGAAAATGACCTAATTGATCATCCAATGACACAAACACACCAATTGGATGCACAAGATTGGTTAAAAACCCTAGTTGGACAAGAACATGCCTAGGGAGGACGAAAATGACCAAAATATTAATTCAATGACACAAACAAAGTTATTGGATGCACAAGATTGGTTAAAAACCCTAATTGGACAAGAATAAGCCTAGGGAGGACGAAAATGACCTAATTGATCATCCAATGACACAAACACACCTATTGGATGCACAAGATTGGTTAAAAACCCTAATTGGACAAGAATAAGCCTAGGGAGGACGAAAATGACCTAATTGATCATCCAATGACACAAACACACCTATTGGATGCACAAGATTGGTTAAAAACCCTAATTGGACAAGAATAAGCCTAGGGAGGACGAAAATGACCTAATTGATCATCCAATGACACAAACACATCTATTGGAAGCACAAGATTGGTTAGAAACCCTAGTTGGACAAGAATATGCCTAGGGAGGACGAAAATGACCTAATTGATCATCCAATGACACAAATGAACTTATTGGATGCACAAGATTGCTTAAAAACCCTAATTGGACAAAAATAAGCATAGAAAGGACGAAAATGACCTAATTGATCATCCAATGACACAAACACACCTATTGGATGCACAAGATTGGTTAAAAACCCTAATTGGACAAGAATAAGCCTAGGGAGGACGAAAATGACCTAATTGATCATCCAATGACACAAACACACCTATTGGATGCACAAGATTGGTTAAAAACCCTAATTGGACAAGAATAAGCCTAGGGAGGACGAAAATGACCTAATTGATCATCCAATGACACAAACACACCTATTGGATGCACAAGATTGGTTAAAAACCCTAATTGGACAAGAATAAGCCTAGGGAGGACGAAAATGACCTAATTGATCATCCAATGACACAAACACACCTATTGGATGCACAAGATTGGTTAAAAACCCTAATTGGACAAGAATAAGCCTAGGGAGAATGAAAATGACCTTAATGTTAATCCAATGACACAACTCAACTTATTGGATGCACAAGATTGGTTAAAAACCCTAATTGGACAAGAATAAGCCTAGGGAGGACGAAAATGACCTAATTGATCATCCAATGACACAAACACACCTATTGGATGCACAAGATTGGTTAAAAACCCTAATTGGACAAGAATAAGCCTAGGGAGGACGAAAATGACCTAAATGTTAATCCAATGACACGAATCAACTTATTGGATGCACAAGATTGGTTAAAAACCCTAATTGGACAAGAATAAGCCTAGGAATGACGAAAATGACCTAATTGATCATCCAATGACACAAACACACCTATTGGATGCACAAGATTGGTTAAAAACCCTAATTGGACAAGAATATGCCTAGGGAGGACGAAAATGACCTAAATATTAATTCAATGACACAAACAAACTAATCGGTTGCACAAGATTGGTTAAAAACCCTAATTGGACAAGAATAAGCCTAGGGAGGACGAAAATGACCTAATTGATCATCCAATGACACAAACACACCTATTGGATGCACAAGATTGGTTAAAAACCCTAATTGGACAAGTATACGCCTAGGGAGGACGAAAATGACCTAACTATTAATTCAATGACATAAACAAACTTATTGGATGCACAAGATTGGTTAAAAACCCTAATTGGACAAGAATAAGCCTAGGGAGGACGAAAATGACCTAATTGATCATCCAATGACACAAACACACCTATTGGAAGCACAAGATCGGTTAAAAACCCTAATTGGACAAGAATATGCCTAGGGAGGACGAAAATAACCTAAATGTTAATCCAATGACACAAATGAACTTATTGGATGCACAAGATTGGTTAAAAACCCTAATTGGACAAGAATAAGCCTTGGGAGGACGTAAATGACCTAATTGACCATCCAATGACACAAACACACCTTTTGGATGCACATGATTGGTTAAAAACCCTAATTGGACAAGAATAAGCCTAGGGAGGACGAAAATGACCTAATTGATCATCCAATGACACAAACACACCTATTGGATGCACAAGATTGGTTAAAAACCCTAATTGGACAAGAATAAGCCTAGGGAGGACGAAAATGACCTAATTGATCATCCAATGACACAAACACACCTATTGGATGCACAAGATTGGTTAAAAACCCTAATTGGACAAGAATAAGCCTAGGGAGGACGAAAATGACCTAATTGGTCATCCAATGACACAAACACACCTATTGGATGCACAAGATTGGTTAAAAAAACTAATTGGACAAGAATAAGCCTACGGAGGACGAAAATGACCTAAATGTTAATCCAATGACACAACTCAACTTATTGGATGCACAAGATTGGTTAAAAACCCTAATTGGACAAGAATAAGCCTAGGGAGGACGAAAATGACCTAATTGATCATCCAATGACACAAACACACCTATTGGATGCACAAGATTGGTTAAAAACCCTAATTGGACAAGAATAAGCCTAGGGAGGACGAAAATGACCTAAATGTTCATCCAATGACACAAACCAACCTATTGGATGCACAAGATTGGTTAAAAACCCTAATTGGACAAGAATAAGCCTAGGGAGGACGAAAATGACCTAAATGTTCATCCAATGACACAAATGAACTTATTGGATGCACAAGATTGGTTAAAAACCCTAACTGGAAAAGAATAAGCCTAGGGAGGACGAAAATGACCTAATTGATCATCAATTGACACAAACACACCTATTGGATGCACAAGATTGGTTAAAAACCCTAATTGGACAAGAATATGCCTAGGGAGGACGAAAATGATCTAATTGATCATCCAATGACACATACACACCTATTAGATGCACAAGATTGGTTAAAAACCCTAATTGGACAAGAATAAGCCTAAGGAGGATGAAAATGACCTAATTGATCATCCATTGCCACAAACACACCTATTGGATGCACAAGATTGGTTAAAAACCCTAATTGGACAAGAATAAGCCTAAGGAGGATGAAAATGACCTAATTGATCATCCATTGCCACAAACACACCTATTGGATGCACAAGATTGGTTAAAAACCCTAATTGGACAAGAATATGCCTAGGGAGGACGAAAATGACCTAAATATTAATTCAATGAAACAAACAAACTTATTTGATGCACAAGATTGGTTAAAAACCTTAATTGGACAAGAATAAGCCTAGGGAGGACGAAAATGACCTAATTGATCATCCAATGACACAAACACACCTATTGGATGCACAAGATTGGTTAAAAACCCTAATTGGACAAGAATAAGCCTAGGGAGGACGAAAATGACCTAATTGATCATCTAGTGACACAAACACACCTATTGGATGCACAAGATTGTTTAAAAACCCTAATTGGACAAGAATAAGCCTAGGGAGGACCAAAATGACCTAATTGATCATCCAATGACACAAACACACCTATTGGAAGCACAAGATTGGTTAAAAACCCTAATTGGACAAGAATATGCCTAGGGAGGACGAAAATGACCTAAATGTTAATCCAATGACACAAATGAACTTATTGGATGCACACGATTGGTTAAAAACCCTAATTGGACAAGAATATGCCTAGGGAGGACGAAAATGACCTAATTGATCATCCAATGACACAAACACACCTATTGCATGCACAAGATTGGTTAAAAACCCTAATTGGACAAGAATATGCCTAAGGAGGACGAAAATGACCTAAATATTAATTCAATGACACAATCAAAGTTATTGGATACACAAGATTGGTTAAAAACCCTAATTGGACAAGAATAAGCCTAGGGAGGACGAAAATGACCTAATTGATCATCCAATGACACAAACACACCTATTGGATGCACAAGATTGGTTAAAAACCCTAATTGGACAAGAATAAGCCTAGGGAGGACGAAAATGACCTAATTGATCATCCAATGACATAAACACACCTATTGGATGCACAAGATTGGTTTAAAACCCTAGTTGAACAAGAATATGCCTAGGGAGGATGAAAATGACCTAATTGATCATCCAATGACACAAATGAACTTATTGGATGCACAAGATTTGTTAAAAACCCTAATTGGACAAGAATAAGCCTAGGGAGGACGAAAATGACCTAATTGATCATCCAATGACACAAACACACCTATTGGATGCACAAGATTGGTTAAAAACCCTAATTGGACAAGAATAAGCCTAGGGAGGACGAAAATGACCTAATTGATCATCCAATGACACAAACACACCTATTGGATGCACAAGATTGGTTAAAAACCCTAATTGGACAAGAATAAGCCCAGGGAGGACGAAAATGACCTAATTGATCATTCAATAACACAAACACACCTATTGGATGCACAAGATTGGTTAAAAACCCTAGTTGGACAAGAATATGCCTAGGGAGGACGAAAATGACCTAATTGATCATCCAATGACACAAATAAACTTATTGGATGCACAAGATTGGTTAAAAACCCTAGTTGTACAAGAATATGCCTAGGGAGGACAAAAATGACCTAATTGATCATCCAATGACACAAATGAACTTATTGGATGCACAAGATTTGTTAAAACCCTAATTGGACAAGAATAAGCCTAGGGAGGACGAAAATGACCTAATTGATCATCCAATGACACAAACACACCTATTGGATGCACAAGATTGGTTAAAAACCCTAATTGGACAAGAATAAGCCTAGGGAGGACGAAAATGACCTAATTGATCATCCAATGACACAAACACACCTATTGGATGCACAAGATTGGTTAAAAACCCCAATTGGACAAGAATAAGCCTATGGAGGACGAAAATGACCTAATTGATCATCCAATAACACAAACACACCTATTGGATGCACAAGATTGGTTAAAAACCCTAATTGGACAAGAATAAGCCTATGGAGGACGAAAATGACCTAATTGATCATCCAATGACACAAACACACCTATTGGATGCACAAGATTGGTTAAAAACCCTAATTGGACAAGAATAAGCCTAGGGAGGACGAAAATGACCTAAATGTTAATCCAATGACACAACTCAACTTATTGGATGCACAAGATTGGTTAAAAACCCTAATTGGACAAGAATAAGCCTAGGGAGGACGAAAATGACCTAATTGATCATCCAATGACACAAACACACCTATTGGATGCACAAGATTGGTTAAAAACCCTAATTGGATAAGAATAAGCCTAGGGAGGATGAAAATGACCTAAATGTTAATCCAATGACACAACTCAACTTATTGGATGCACAACATTGGTTAAAAATCCTAATTGGACAAGAATAAGCCTATGGAGGACGAAAATGACCTAATTGATCATCCAATGACACAAATGAACGTATTGGATGCGTAAGATTGGTTAAAAACCCTAATTGCACAAGAATAAGCCTAGGGAGGACGAAAATGACCTAAATGTTAATCCAATGACACAACTCAACTTATTGGATGCACAAGATTGGTTAAAAACCCTAATTGGACAAGAATAAGCCTAGGGAGGACGAAAATGACCTAATTGATCATCCAATGACACAAACACACCTATTGGAAGCACAAGATTGGTTAAAAACCCTAATTGGACAAGAATATGCCTAGGGAGGACGAAAATGACCTAAATGTTAATCCAATGACACAAATGAGCTTATTGGATGCACAAGATTGGTTAAAACCCCTAATTGGACAAGAATAAGCCTAGGGAGGACGAATATGACCTAAATGTTAATCCAATGACACAACTCAACTTATTGGATGCACAAGATTGGTTAAGAACCCTAATTGGACAAGAATAAGCCTAGGGAGGACGAAAATGACCTAAATATTAATTCAATGACAGAAACAAAGTTATTGGATGCACAACATTGGTTAAAAACCCTAATTGGACTAGAATAAGCTTAGGGAGGACGAAAATGGCCTAATTGATCATCCAATGACACAAACACACCTATTGGATGCACAAGATTGGTTAAAAACCCTAATTGGACAAGAATATGCCTAGGGAGGACGAAAATGACCTAAATGTTAATCCAATGACACAAATGAACTTATTGGATGCACAAGATAGGTTAAAAACCCTAATTGGACAAGAATAAGCCTAGGGAGGACGAAAATGACCTAATCGATCATCCAATGACACAAACACAACTATTGGATGCACAAGATTGGTTAAAAACCCTAATTGGACAAGAATATGCCTAGGGAGGACGAAAGTGACCTAATTGATCATCCAATGACACAAACACACCTATTGGATGCACAAGATTGGTTAAAACCCCTAATTGGACAAGAATAAGCCTAGGGAGGACGAAAATGACCTAAATGTTAATCCAATGACACAACTCAACTTATTGGATGCACAAGATTGGTTAAAAACCCTAATTGGACAAGAATAAGCCTAGGGAGGACGAAAATGACCTAATTGATCATCCAATGACACAAACACACCCATTGGATGCACAAGATTGGTAAAAAACCCTAATTGGACAAGAATAAGCCTAGGGATGACGAAAATGACCTAAATGTTAATCCAATGACACAACTCAACTTATTGGATGCACAAGATTGGTTAAAAACCCTAATTGGACAAGAATAAGCCTAGGGAGGACGGACCTAATTGATCATCCAATGACACAAACACACCTATTGGATGCACAAGATTGGTTAAAAACCCTAATTGGAGAAGAATATGTCTAGGGAGGACGAAAATTACCTAAATATTAATTCAATGACACAAACAAACTTATCGGATGCACAAGATTGGTTAAAAACCCTAATTGGACAAGAATAAGCCTAGAGAGGACGAAAATGACCTAATTGATCATCCAATGACACAAACACACCTATTAGATGCACAAGATTGGTTAAAAACCCTAATTGGACAAGAATAAGCCTAGGGAGGAAGAAAATGACCTAATTGATCATCCAATGACACAAACACACCTATTGGATGCACAAGATTGGTTAAAAACCCTAATTGGACAAGAATAAGCCTAGGGAGGACGAAAATGACCTAATTGATCATCCAATGACACAAACACACCTATTGGATGCAGAAGATTGGTATAAAACCTTAGTTGGACAAGAATATGCCAAGGGAGGACGAAAATGACCTAATTGATCATCCAATGACACAAACACACCTATTGGATGCACAAGATTGGTTAAAAACCCTAATTGGACAAGAATAAGCCTAGGGAGGACGAAAATGACCTAATTGATCATCCAATGACACAAACACACCTATTGGATGCACAAGATTGGTTAAAAACCCTAATTGGACAAGAATATGCATAGGGAGGACGAAAATAACCTAAATATTAATTGAATGACACAAACAAACTTATTGGATGCACAAGACTGGTTAAAAACCCTAATTGGACAAAAATAAGCCTAGGGAGGACAAAAATGACCTAATTGATCATCCAATGACACAACCACACCTATTGGATGCACAAGATTGGTTAAAAACCCTAATTAAGCAAGAATATGCCAAGGGAGGACGAAAATGACCTAAATGTTAATCCAATAACACAAATGAACTTATTAGATGCACAAGATTGGTTAAAAACCCTAATTGGACAAGAATATGTCTAGGGAGGACGAAAATGACCTAAATGTTAATCCAATGACACAACTCAACTTATTGGATGCACAAGATTGGTTAAAAACCCTAATTGGACAAGAATAAGCCTAGGGAGGACGAAAATGACCTAATTGATCATCCAATGACACAAACACACCTATTGGATGCACAAGATTGGTTAAAAACCCTAATTGGACAAGAATATGCCAGAATATGCCTAGGGAGGACGTAATTGACCTAATTGATCATCCAATGACACAAATGAACTTATTGGATGCACAACTTTGGTTAAAAACCCTAATTGGAAAAGAATATGCCTAGGGAGGACGAAAATGACCTAAATGTTAATCCAATGAAACAAACACACCTATTGGATACACACGATTGGTTAAAAACCCTAATTGGACAAGAATATGCCTAGGGAGGACGAAAATGACCTAAATGTTAATGCAATGACACAAATAAACTTATTGGATGCACAAGATTGGTTAAAAACCCTAATTGGACAAGAATAAGCCTAGGGAGGACGAAAATGACCTAATTGATCATCCAATGACACAAACACACCTATTGGATGCACAAGATTGGTTAAAAACCCTAATTGGACAAGAATATGCCTAGGGAGGACGAAAATGACCTAAATATTAATTCAATGACACAAACAAAGTTATTGGATGCCCAAGATTGGTTAAAAACCCTAATTGGACAAGAATAAGCCTAGGGAGGACGAAAATGACCTAATTGATCATCCAATGACACAAACACACCTATTGGAAGCACAAGATTGGTTAAAAACCCTAATTGGACAAGAATATGCCTAGGGAGGACGAAAATGACCTAAATGTTAATCCAATGACACAAATGAGCTTACTGGATGCACAAGATTGGTTAAAAACCCTAATTGGACAAGAATAAGCCTAGGGAGGACGAAAATGACCTAATTGATCATCCAATGACACAAACACACCTATTGGATGCACAAGATTGGTTAAAAACCCTAATTGGACAAGAATAAGCCTAGGGAGGACGAAAATGACCTAAATGTTAATCCAATGACACATCTCAACTTATTGGATGCACAAGATTGGTTAAAAACCCTAATTGGACAAGAATAAGCCTAGGGAGGACGAAAATGACCTAATTGATCATCCAATGACACAAACACACCTATTGGATGCACAAGATTGGTTAAAAACCCTAATTGGACAAGAATAAGCCTTGGGAGAACGAAAATGATCTAAATGTTAATCCAATGACACAACTCAACTTATTGGATGCACAAGATTGGTTAAAAACCCTAATTGGACAAGAATAAGCCTAGGGAGGACGAAAATGACCTAATTGATCATCCAATGACACAAACACACCTATTGGATGCACAAGATTGGTTAAAAACCCTAGTTGGATAAGAATAAGCCTAGGGAGGACGAAAATGACCTAATTGATCATCCAATGACACAAATGAACTTATTGGATGCACAAGATTGGTTAAAAACCCTAGTTGGACAAGAATATGCCTAGGGAGGACGAAAATGACCTAATTGATCATCCATTGACACAAATGAACTTATTGGATGCACAAGATTTGTTAAAAACCCTAATTGGACAAGAATAAGCCTAGGGAGGACGAAAATGACCCAATTGATCATCCAATGACACAAATACACCTATTGGATGCACAAGATTGGTTAAAAACCCTAATTGGACAAGAATAAGCCTAGGGAGGACGAAAATGACCTAATTGATCATCCAATGACACAAACACACCTATTGGATGCACAAGATTGGTTAAAAACCCTAATTGGACAAGAATAAGCCTAGGGAGGACGAAAATGACCTAATTGATCATCCAATGACACAAACACACCTATTGGATGCACACAAGATTGGTTAAAAACCCTAATTGGACAAGAATAAGCCTAGGGAGGACGAAAATGACCTAATTGATCATCCAATGACACAAACACACCTATTGGATGCACAAGATTGGTTAAAAACCCTAATTGGACAAGAATAAGCATAGGGAGGACGAAAATGACCTAATTGATCATCCAATGACACAAACACACCTATTGGATGCACAAGATTGGTTAAAAACCCTAATTGGACAAGAATATGCCTAGGGAGGACCAAAATGACCTAAATGTTAATCCAATGACACAAATGAACTTATTGGATGCACAAGATTGGTTAAAAACCCTAATTGGACAAGAATAAGCCTAGGGAGGACAAAAATGACCTAATTGATCATCCAATGACACAAACACACCAATTGATTGCACAAGATTGGTTAAAAACCCTAATTGGACAAGAATAAGCCTAAGGAGGACGAAAATGACCTAATTGATCATCCGATGACACAAATGAACTTATTGGATGCACAAGATTGGTTAAAAACCCTAATTGGACAAGAATAAGCCTAGGGAGGACGAAAATGACCTAATTGATCATCCAATGACACAAACACACCTATTGGATGCACAAGATTGGTTAAAAACCCTAATTGGACAAGAATATGCCTAGGGAGGACGAAAATGACCTAATTGATCATCCAATGACACAAACACACCTATTGGATGCAAAAGATTGGGTAAAAACCCTAATTGGACAAGAATATGCCTAGGGAGGACGAAAATGAATTAAATATTAATTCAATGACATAAACATACTTGTTGGATGCACAAGATTGGTTAAAAACCCTAATTGGACAAGAATAAGCCTAGGGAGGACGAAAATGACCTAATTGATCATCCAATGACACAAACACACCTATTGGAAGCACAAGATTGGTTAAAAACCCTAATTGGACAAGAATATGCCTAGGGAGGACGAAAATGACCTAAATGTTAATCCAATGACACAAATGAACTTATTGGATGCACAAGATTGGTTAAAAACCCTAATTGGACAAGAATAAGCCTAGGGAGGGCGAAAATGACCTAATTGATCATCCAATGACACAAACACACCTATTGGATGCACAAGATAGGTTAAAAACCCTAATTAGACAAGAATATGCCTACGGAGGACGAAAATGACCTAAATTTTAATTCAATGACACAAACAAAGTTATTGGATGGACAAGATTGGTTAAAAACCCTAATTGGACAAGAATAAGCCTAGGGAGGACGAAAATGACCTAATTGATCATCCAATGACACAAACACACCTATTGGAAGCACAAGATTGGTTAAAAACCCTAATTGGACAAGAATATGCCTAGGGAGGACGAAAATGACCTATATGTTAATCCAATGACACAAATGAGCTTATTGGATGCACAAGATTGGTTAAAAACCCTAATTGGACAAGAATAAGCCTAGGGAGGACGAATATGACCTAAATGTTAATCCAATGACACAACTCAACTTATTGGATGCACAAGATTGGTTAAAAACCCTAATTGGACAAGAATAAGCCTAGGGAGGACGAAAATGACCTAAATATTAATTCAATGACAGAAACAAAGTTATTGGATGCACAACATTGGTTAAAAACCATAATTGGACAAGAATAAGCATAGGGAGGACGAAAATGGCCTAATTGATCATCCAATGACACAAACACACCTATTGGATGCACAAGATTGGTTAAAAACCCTAATTGGACAAGAATATGCCTAGGTAGGACGAAAATGACCTAAATTTTAATCCAATGACACAAATGAACTTATTGGATGCACAAGATTGGTTAAAAACCCTAATTGGACAAGAATAAGCCTAGGGAGGACGAATATGACCTAAATGTTAATCCAATGACACAACTCAACTTATTGGATGCACAAGATTGGTTAAAAACCCTAATTGGACAAGAATAAGCCTAGGGAGGACGAAAATAACCTAAATATTAATTCAATGACAGAAACAAAGTTATTGGATGCACAACATGGGTTAAAAACCCTAATTGGACGAGAATATGCCGAGAGAGGACGAAAGTGACCTAATTGATCATCCAATGACACAAACACACCTATTGGATGCACAAGATTGGTTAAAACCCCTAATTGGACAAGAATATGCCTAGGGAGGACGAAAATGACCTAAATATTAATTCAATGACACAAACAAACTTATTGGATGCACAAGATTGGTTAAAAACCCTAATTGGACAAGAATAAGCCTAGGGAGGACGAAAATGACCTAATTGATCATCCAATGACACAAACACACCTACTGGATGCACAACATAGGTTAAAAACCCTAATTGGACAAGAATATGCCTAGGGAGGACAAAAATGACCTAAATATTAATTCAATGACACAAACGAACTTATTGGATGCACAACATTGGTTAAAAACCCTAATTGGACAATGATAAGCCTAGGGAGGACGAAAATGATCTATTTGATCATCCAATGACACAAACACACCTATTGGAAGCACAAGATTGGTTAAAACCCCTAATTGGACAAGAATATGCCTAGGGAGGACGAAAATGACCTAAATGTTAATCCAATGACACCACTCAACTTGTTGGATGCACAAGATTGGTTAAAAACCCTAATTGGACAAGAATAAGCCTAAGGAGGACGAAAATGACCTAATTGATCATCCAATGACACAAACACACCTATTGGATGCACAAGATTGGTTAAAAACCCTAATTGGACAAGAATATGCCTAGGGAGGACGAAAATGACCTAAATGTTAATGCAATGACACAAATGAGCTTACTGGATG